>JAOWBW010000401.1:845843-970658 GCA_026119855.1 Campanula takesimana
AGGGTCTCAAGAAAGGTTTTAGCATCAACGTCCTCGGGGACACTGTTAAGAAATGCCTCCGGGATGACATTTTTCATGATCATAAGACTTACGCGATTAGAGTGTTTCCACTTCTCAGAGTTCAAGTGGTCCTCAGCGGTGCTATCTTCACTAAGAGGAAGAGGAATAGGCTCCCTAAATGAGGTCTATGTCCATGCAGCCCAAGATCATAGTAATTTTGTTTTTTCCAAGTTTAAAGTTGTCCCATTAAGCATCGGTAATTGTGCTCATCGCAGCAGTAATAGAAGAAGCGTTTAAGTAAAATCTGGGAATCGAGAACAAGAGATGAATACAAAACAATAATAAGAACTACATTATGAATTAAAAGATTAATTATATCAAAATGAAATCCATCAATAAAGCAATTAACATGACATCAAAACTAATCTTTGGATTGCGAATTGACTCATAAATAATTACTTTAGATGACAAGTAATTTGAACAATATTTGATTAAATGCTTAATCTTCCTTTGGGTAGTCTTAAGCATTTAATAAAATTACTAAATGTTCATTTATATGTCATCACATGAATGCTTAAGACTTTCTTAGTACGTGGCGTTGTTCAACCTTAGTCGTTCCACCAATCCGTTCGGATGGTTGAGGGAGACCAGTCAAGGTTTCCATGCCTGATATACCATCGTTAGTCAAATGTAAAGATCTTCTTTTGGAAAATTCAAGTCATTCATATCTTAACATTCAAACTTTAATAATTTTGCATTTAAATAACGTTAAATCACTTAGGTGATAATATTATTTAAATAATGAATAAAATTATTTAAGCATATAATTAATCCAAGCTTTAAGGTTGAAAAGTGAATGTTTTTGTTCAAGAGAAAACAACAAAATAGTGCAGAAACTTTATTTGCAGAACTTGTGTTGCTTTCGACATACTTTAGCACGGACCGTGCCAAACAAAGGGCACGACGTGCCAAAATATGGAGGAAAAAACATGTTTCCACGGTGCAGATGGCACGACCGTGCCAAATAATAGACACGACCGTCCAAACGAAACGGTCCGACCGGTGTTTAAACAACACAACCCGTCCGGACCGGCACAACTGTACACACCGGTTCAAGGGTAATAGAGGCGCACGGCCAGTGCCAAACAAAGAGCCACGACCGTGCCATATAATCTGCACTTCTGATTTTTGTCTAAATTTTCCTCAAAATCAAATGATTTTAAGTAGATCCGCATGGTAGTACTTAAAACATAAAACCATGTTTTTAGGATAATCTTGCTTTTAAAAAATAATGAATCGAGTGAGTAGATCCACATGGTATGTTTTTACAACATAAACCATGCTTTTAAGGGATAGTCTCACATAACCATTTTAAAGAACAAAAACCTTTTCAAACCATTTACTTGATTTTAGATGAAGATCATCAGCACTCTATTAAACTAATTAGAGTCCCTAATCGACATCAAAAATCTTAAGATTCAACCAGGGAAAATGAATCATAGTTAAGCGGTTTAATGCTTTTTCTTAATACAAGAACTCAAACTCAAACTAAATAATGAGTGGGGCTCTGATACCAATTGAGATAGAACAATTTTAATCCCTGAATGCCACACTCATATTTAAGTAAGAGAAAAGAGGAAAGATGAAGCGGAAGCATGTAATAAATGTATACCTGTTGAATCAATTATTGTGTCTTGAAGGGAGATTAAGGATGATGAAGATGTAGGGAGATGATCTTCTAAATGAGAGTGTCTCTTAAATTTCTCAGAATTTCTTCTAGATAATTATGAACAGAGTATGTAGAGAGAAAAGTAAGAATCAAGTATGTTTAAGGCTTGATGAAGGGGGGCATTTATATAGTAACATGGTGACACTTCAATAGGGACCATACCTATTCATTTCCAAAGCAATGTTGATTTACCATCTTGCCCATCAAAGATAGATAAATAACATTTCAGGGATTCTACACATTGACTATTTTGACCATACTTTAATGTCATAGTTTATGATTTTATTTATGGAAGGTACCAAATTATTTGTGTTGCAAGCCACATTGATCTAACATATGCCCCTATAGGACCTTTAGACATGAAGATAACTTCATCACCAGTATGTTGTTGGGATTTTGGCTCAAATTCTAATCCAAATTGGATTGTAGGAATTTATTTCCTAATTGGACAAGAAGTGAGAAGATTGTTTCCTAATGCAAATAGGAGAGGAATTTGTGAGTCCTTATGGGTGTAGGACAAGGATTCCTTATTGTACTAGGAAAGTTTTATTTGAAGCCTTTATAAAGGGTGTAAGGGCTATTATTTTGTGTGTGCCCTGGTGATGCCAAAAGGGGCTTCCCTTAGGGAGAGAGTGTGAGGAAGAGGGATTAGTGGGTGTGCTCCCCCTATACAAATAGGCTTCACTAATATGAGTTTTTTATAGGGTTCTTTGTGTGTGTATTTTCAAAAATATTGAGAAGGAGAGATACCTCTATTCCTGTAATACCAATTTGAGAGAGTAGTGAGTCTTTGCAAGTTTCTTGAAGAAAACTCGTCATCTTGTAATTCCATGATATTATAGTGAAAAGTTGATCGGTGTGGACGTAGCCCATTGATGTTGGGGTGAACCACGTTAAATCTTGTGTCTTGTTCTTGTTTTGTGTGTGCGTGGGTATTTTGTTATCTCTTATTGCGATTTCTCTTATTGGTGAGCGATCCCAACATATGTCAACTCTTGGATTTTAAGCCACCCTTCGGAAAAGAGACATCTGTTTTGCTCTTCTTGTGTTTTGGAGATTTGGAAAAACAGAAATGACATTGTCTTTAACCGGGCATACCTCCTAGATACCACTCTATCTTTAGCCTCCCTTAACCTCCAGAAAATCACAAATTACAAACCAACCACAGCCCATAATCCGCATCACAACAACCCTTTCTCATCCCCTCCCCCACCTCCTGAATCTACTGTGAGTCTTGATTCGCTGAATGGAAAGACTCTTAAGGATTATCTAAAAAACGAAACCACTGGTGCTTCACAATTTCTAATAGCTGATGGATCTTGGAAAAAGAATGCAAGATGGGCTGGCTTAGGATGGCAGAGATCTGGGACCCAGAGATGGACGTCTAATCAGGTAGTATCTCCTGCAAATCCCCCAATCCGCTTCAGACGAGATTATTAGCAATTTGAAATGATTAGACTAGGCACTTCACAACAACCACAGGGACATAATCATCTTCACGGACTCAGAAACTGGCTCGAGACTACAGAAAGTACCCGACCATACTGGACATCAGTCTGGAAGCTATCATTTATGAGATAATTACTATTCTGTCAAATACTTGTAATAGCTTTAATATTATTAAGGTAGATAGAAATGTTGTCAAGTTGGCGCATGAAACCGCTAACCTTTGCTAGAAATATGTACCAACACTTCATCGGCCCTGAGCCGACTTTCTTAATGAAATAAGTAGTTAAATTTGTCAAAAAAAAAAAAAAAGGAGAAGTTTCCATTTACATCTACTTCTACAAATTCAAAATAAGTGACATTCTAACACTAGTGATTTTAGCATTTTGAAAATGAATGCCTAAATTATTCCTATCACCTGAAATAATAATAGACAAATATATGAAAAAAAATGCTAGGGAATATAGAAAATGTTCGATTATCCAATTGTGCTAGCCAATTAGCAAGTTGTTCGTTTATAAGTGATGTCAACTAAAAGTAACTAATTTTACATTCTGCATTTTTAGTAAAGAAGAAGTCTTGTGTGTGAAACGGTCTCACATATGAGACGAGTTTTGATGAGAGAAAAAATGAGCTTGTTCCGGCCCGCTCGTTAGGGGCAAGTCATTTACTCTCTCAACGAGATCCGTTTTATATGTGAGACCGTCTCACACAAATAGTAAAACATTTACTCTCTCAACGAGATCCGTTTTACTTGTGCCATGTATGCCCACTAATCACCCATCAACAGGGGCGGACCCAGCTCCAAAATCAAGGGGTTCACAAAATACATTAGACAAAAATTATATACAAATTTCTCTCTTTTTATGTTCTTTTCTTTTGTTTTGGCAAGGGGGGTGGGCTGAAACTAACAAAGGGGGGTTCACTTAGTACTAAAAAAAATAAAAAAAATATCTTTTTTTAACTGTCAACATAAATTTTGGGGGGTTCACTTCCACCCCCTTGAACCTTCTTGGTCCGCCCCTGCCCATCAATCAAGCGTTATGGAATGAGTGTTCATTTCTTTACTTTTAGAATATAAAGTAATAACTTTAAAACAATTTTAGTAAAACTAATTATTTTTTATACTTTATTGTTTTACTTATTAACTTTTATAGTTCAAGTATATAGTAGAATGTTATTTTTTGAATGAAAAGCTACTATCCCCGTCTCATAACAATAATTTAATTTATTAATAATTTAATTTATTTAATTAAAATATTTTGATAATTAACTTTATTTTCAACACTATCTTTAGAAAATGTTTAAATTATTTATTACCTTTTCTTTTTTCTTTGTTTGCTCTTATCCTTCAGACACTCATCCTCTTTTTACGGTCGTTAATTTTGAAAATTTAATAATTCAACTTTTTTAAATATAAAACTATATTTTATAAATAAAAGTAGTAAATAGGCATATCGAATTATCGATCATTTTGAGACCGACGATGTATTGCTTTATTAAAAATAGTTCTCCCATTCATTGGGAATTACACAAGTCACACAAATTAATGAAAAGTGTTAGTATAAAATTTCTGATTTTATTTCTCATCCCAATTATTTGAGCTCAATTATTTTACAGTAAATGATTTTTTTAAAAAAAATTATACACCAAAATTCATAATTTTTTCCTCTATAAATAGATGCAAGTTTCATTGTATTTGGACAAAAGAACCTTCTTTTTAGACCATTTGCAATGGCCTATTTAATTGGGTAGTGGATAGGGATGGCAACGGGGCGGATAAGGGGCGGGTTTGACCAAAACCGTACCCGCCCCTCAAAGAACCCCCTAGTACCGAACCCGCTCCGCCCCGCCAACTAGTGAACCCGCATCCGCCCCGCGCCCGCCCCGCATGGTCCAAAATCAATATTTTTTTTGGGCAACATCAATAACCAGTGAAGAATTAGAACAACCGAATTGAACATTAATCAGCCTAAAATATGTCGATATTCTTCCTCCTAATTGAACATTACTGAATTTCTAACCCTAGAAATTGACAAATCGACAGATGAGAGAGAGAGAGAGAGAGAGAGAGAGAGAGATTTACTTACCGTTCTAAACCAGTGAATCGCGAAGTTGCTGGAAGCGGCGGCCGGAGAAAGACCTGGAAGCGGCGGCCGACGGAGTGGAAGTCTGGATGTCGATGTCTCTCTCTCTATAGCGCCGCATCTCACACTCCTCTCTAACCCTAGGAAATCGATCGATTTGAGAGAGAAAGAAGCCGCGTGGGTAATGGGTTGGGTTTGGTCTGTATTGCCGATAGGATTAGGGGCTGGGGGTAATAATTGAAATGGCTACTGGCTAGGGACATTATAGTAATTTAGCACATCTATTAGTAAACGGGGCGGGCCCCGCGGGCTGAGCTGTGAAACCGAACCTGCCCCGTGACCCGCCGGGTTATGAAAAAAGTCTACCAAACCCGCACCGCTGCGGAGCGGATCGTCCCGGATACGGAGCGGGTTCGGACAAATTGTCATCCCTAGTATTGGATGGTGGTCAACAAGTGGATGCGATGCAATGGGGGTGTTGGAAGAGGTGTTGAATAAGGAGGGTGTTGGTCAGGTTCAACAGCCGTTGCTGCAGAAGGTGGGCCACCAAAGAAGACACACGTCGGGCTTCCATTGGCGCAGACGTGGCGCGTGCAGCACACGCGCCATCTAAGTGAGTCGCTTGTGCGCGTGAGCGTGGGATGCCTCAGCCTCATTCATTTTCCGACACGTCTCTCTCTGATTGGACCAAAAACGATTTTTCACCCATTTTTTTTATCCGAGTTATCTTATTAAAAACCAAAAAAAAAAAACACCAAAATTCAACATTTTTTTCTCTATAAAAGCAGATGTAAATTTCATTTGATTTCGACAAAAAAAACCCTCTTTTTTGTAACTTTCTTTTTTGTTTAATAATAATTATTGTTATTTCTCGTATTTATTTAATTGCAATTAAAAAAATTAATTTAAGCATAATTTTTTAATTATAAATGATAATAATAATAATAATAATTATATATTATTATTATTATTATTATTATTATTTTACTAATCATAAAAATAATGAATATAAAATAAAATAGTGGGGTATAGGATGATGAGTTGAGAGGGTGTTGAATTGTAAGTATTAAATAGGCCATTGGAAGGTGTAAACGTTGATGGGTTGTTGAATGATTAGGTGGATGGAGAGAGAAGATGAAGTGGAGTGATAAAGTGAGTGTTGAATGGAATTTGGTTGTTGAACCATTGTGGATGGTCTTAGTGAAATGGAATTACAACCCCAATTATTTGAGCTCAATTATTTTACAGTAAATGATTTTTCATTTTTTTTACACCAAAAATCATAATTATTTGATTGCAATTACAAAAAATAATTAAGTGTGAAGAATTTATTTTTATTATTATTATTTTACTAATCATAAAAATAAATAATATAAAATAAATTTTAAGTTGTGGGGTATAGGATGATGAGTGGGAAGGGTGTTGAATGGAGGATTAAACAAACCATTGTAGGGTGTAAAAGCTGAATGGGTGTTGAATGGATGAGTTGAAGAGAGAGAAGATGATGTGGAGTGATAAAGTAGGTGTTGAATGGAAATTGATGTTGAATCCATTGTAGATGGTCTACACTTGTAATGGATTAGATGTTTTATACACTTTCCTTTTCACTTGCTCGAAATAAAAATTTGATAAATTTAATTATACTTTAATCAAGTTTTTAGAAAAAAAAAATATATTATTATATCATGATTAAAAATATTCTCACTGACGGTTTTAGATTTATGTTATGATAATTATTTTTTTGTGTAACTAAATTTTTCAAGCGGGATGGAAGTGTAATAAGAAATGGTTTAGTCTATTTATATTTATCGAAAGGGTAAATATAAAGTAACAAAAAAATCTCACAAAACTTGGCTCACAAAATGATGTGTCAAGATTTTATTGGTTTTTTTTAATTAGAGTGTGGCGGGTCTACCGTCGATGCAACCAATAAAATATCGTCACTTCATTTTGTATCCATCATTTTGTAAACTTCTTTTGTGCCTCTCACATTGCTATTTTATTGAAATATTTTTAGCTTCGCGTTAGGAGTACGCACCATAAAGAAATGGGAGATTAATCGGTGAGAACGTGCGCCCAACTGGAAGACTGAACAAATAATGGAGAGACACGTAGATAAGCAAGCGTCAAAAGCAACGTGAAGCTGACGGCACATGTGGGTGGGGACCACAATGTGAGTATTTTTGTTGGACTGTCGAGCTGGAACTGTGGCCGTGTTAATTTTGAGAACCTTCTAATTTCGTGTCATTTACTCACTTGCATTCCCTTTCTTTATTCTTTTACTTTTTTCATTTACTTTTATTGACAAGGTCTTTTCTCTTTTTTTTTTTTTTTTTTCATATTAAAATGTGTAATTAATATATAAAATAATTACTTTTAAATATTTTAATTATTGATGTAGTTATATGCTTTTAATGACAATTATATAATCATAAATGCGTATTTAATAAACAATATTAAAGATGTTTACTCCATGTGATAGCAAAACAACTCCTTTTGTTACATTTATATTGGTCAAGTTAGAAATTTTTTGGTCAAACAAGTATACTTTGACTTATTATTAATGTCAATCTAATCATCTTAATGAAATTCTAAAAAAAATTGTTGATAAATCATTAAGTAATTTATCAATAATAATCTCTAAAATTTCACTAGGATAATTAGATTGACCATAATATTTGCAAAGTTCATTTGTGTTGACCGAAAAAAGTCAAATATGTCCACTATAAATGAGACGGAGAGAGTAGTATTTTGAGACAAATTTAAACCCTCAAACTATAAACTATAAGGATATTAACATTTTGGTTACTCCTTGCATCCCAAAATTCTTTAAGAGATAAAGTTTGTGCACAAAGTTTTACTATTACATAGACATCTTTATCATAGTTTGCCATGTATACTGTCATTCATGGTTAGGAAGTACAACGTGAAAGCAATTACTCCTTCGGCCCCAAAATATATGTAGTTTAAGGGCTTGAAATTTGTCTCAAAATGTTTGTTGTTTTGCTTTTATCTAGACATCTTTGATATTGTTTGTCAAATACTCCGTATACCCTTATTTATGATGTAGTTGTTGAAAAAGCAGGGTCAAGGCTTAAGTCAGAAAGGAAGTGATATCAAAAGTGTTGTCACTGCAACGATATCACTTCTGGCAACACTTAACACACACGAACAGAAAACAGTTTCTGAAAAGAGTTAGCAGCGGAAAATCAACACAAGAATTATTTTTCTCAAGATATATAAATTATATATCTTGAGGGATGCCTCAAAAGGCGAGACCTTTACTAAATAATATGAAGTGAAGTACAAGGCCGAGAGTTCCCTAATGCTATTACAATGAAAGCTTTGTGGAACGACTAAGTCTAATACACAGAATCCTAACCTAGCCAAGACACTTATAATACTCGATACAAGAATATAAATGTGTTTAGGAATTTATAAGGAACTAAGGAATGTGTAAGACTTTCTTGTGAGGAGAGTGTGTGTATTTGCTTCAAGTGTTGTGTCTTCAATCACATCCTCCCTTGCTATTTATAGGCTTGATAATTCTTGGGGAATACTCCAATAATGGCTTGGTGATTGATAAAAACGTGGTAGAGAGGTGGAGTGGAGTGACCGAACTTGGGGAGGTTGTTTTCCACATTTCCTAAAATGTAGGAACTAATTCTTGGTGCCCAAGTCCATGCATACCCGATTTGTACCTTCATGCTATGAACGCCTTGTACCTTTTTGATCAACAACTCAGCCTTTGAATGGGTCAAATCCCATGTGTTTGTTGTGAATTAAATCCCCACATGTTTTATGGATAAAATCCCTTTTATCCATAAAATCTTCTTTCATCTTCCTTGCATTATTCTAGCATCTCAACCATAGTATATCTGAAAATTGGACCAACAATAAACACTAAACTTGCAACAATATTAGACATTAGTACAACAATTATTTATGAAGCAAATATCCAAATATAATCCCAGCAGTCCGTCGGGTATCACTGGGACAGTGTTGACAGCACTTGTGGTATCACCACGTTCTGCACTTACAATCTCCCCCTTAATTGGATATTTCTTCACAAACTAAATAATGTTGTGACCCTGCAAGACAATGTTAGGCACAAATACAGAATATACATAAATTCTTCCCGCAAAGATTAACTCCCCCTTAAAGAGGCAAGTCAACCGAAAAACAATGATTTTGAAATAGTTTTAAACCAAGTAAACTAAACATGATTAAAAACTAATTATCCAAAACAAAATCAAAGTTATAAAATCCAAAAACCATGAAGTGTTTAACACACTTCACACAAATAAACCAACCAAAAAACAAACAAATGTAAAACAAATGTTAAGTGCAACTAATAGTTTTAAAACAACTAACATAAAAATTGTTTTTAAAAGCTACCAAGAATAGAAACACACCACTACCAAACCTGTTTGGGTATCCATAGCCCGCACACGTGCATTAGCAGTTAGATCAGCACTTGTGTTAACATGCAGAACAGCACTTGTGGTAGCATGAAGAACAACACTTGTGGCAGCATTATCTCCCCCTGTTTGTGAAGAATACTGTGCAAAGAATTTCTACAAGTCTGTATGAATCTGTATCTAGCTTGAAGTCTGCATTGATGGAGCTTGGGCAGTCGGTTGGCGTGAAGAAGATGAGTCTTTTCTCTTCTTTTTCTTTTTCTTGATGGTAGTCACTATAGTTGGGAAGGAGCCGACGTAGGAGGAGCCTGTGCGACCGGAACAGGTGGAGGTCCGGAGACAACAATGGCGAGATTTCCAAAGGCTCATTTGAGGTTTTGGATGGGGAAGGCATTGATGGAAGTTGAGAAGAGAATGAAGAACTTTTAGAAGAGGGATTTCTAGGGTTTTGATTTGACTGAGAAGGAATGACGAGGGAGAGAGAGATTGGTGAGTTTTGATGAGGGAGGAGGGTTTATTTAGGATTTAATTAGGAAGTATTCAAATGGAAGTTAAATACTCAACTTTAAATTGAGATAACTATCTGTTGGGTATGCTTATCACTTGACCCTCCTACATTTGTTAGAATTGATTGATACCATCACCTATGAGTATTTTTATGGACTTTAGGACCTATGTAAAGAAGTTTATAACTTCATTTTTAGCCAAGTCCTTTTATAGTATAGGCTTAGATTATAGGACTTGAAGCTTTAAAGATCGAAGATTTCCTAAGCAGGATTCATTTCACTACGCAGAATGTTCTCTGCGCAGGTCGCCACTGCGCATAGATATCTTGCGCAGCCCTTGACCCTGCTCAATTTCAAAGATCATATTTCCTAAACTCTCAAGAGATCTCTGTGTGACCAAGCATGGTGCGCATGCTGCTCATGCGCTGAATCTATGCGCGCCGGCAATGCACATGCCTTTGTGCGCGGACACAACCTTGGTCAAGTTCCTCATCTCCTGATCTCACATTCTAGAAGCTTGGAAAGCGTCAAGACAAGCTACGCTTTTTGGATTGAGTAAGAATGCTAGGTGTGCACAAACGACAAAATAGCACACTCAGCAAAACCATTGGTGAAGACACGCTTCAAAGAAATATCTCAAGTGAAGACAGCTGTCAACCTTTTAGAAGAAGCTTTTGAATTTGGTCTTCATGCTCAGTCTCCAACTGCTCTAAATCACATGCGCACCAATCATATTGTGCCAGGTCATCAACTTTGATCAGAGCCCCAACGGCTATAAAGGACAGCTGCGCGCAATCACTTTGTGCCAGCTCATTGTCCTTGCTCAGAGCTCCAACGGCTATATTCAAGCTCTCAGCTATAAATAGCCTGCTCATCTTCATTTCCAAGCTGCCTTTTCTGATCGGCCTTTAATAACCCTTCTATCGGCCCTTTTATCAAGCCCCTCTTGTTGGCGATTATGCTTCAGAGCTCGAGTTTCATGCTTCACTGAGAAACCATGAAGATCTGAAGACTGCTGCTTAGTATTTCCAGATTCTTTAGAACAGCCTTCAAGATCTTCAAACCTTCAAAACTACTGCTCATATCACAAAGCCTATATCACCAGAATTCTTGATGCTCTTCATCTTTCATATTCATAGAGTCCAGAATTTCTGTCACACACACACCTCTTGAAGCTTTGATCATTTTGATCTAACTTCTTGAGATACACCGGTTTAGTCTAGGATTTGTTCTTCATAGATAATAGATCTTGAGTTAGTATTGAGCTCATATGTTGTAATTTGTAATACTCTCTCATATAATAAGATCTCCATTAGAAATCCAAGACTAACCATCTTGGTAGAGGATGTAGATCTTTCATCGATCGAACCTCTCCAAATAGCGTGTTCATTATACTTACTGCATATTTCCTGCTTAACTATTTATGAACTGCTTTGTTTGATCTTTCAGATTGCTACACTTTGATGTTGTAATTGTTATTGCTCATTTGCCTTAGAATCCTTTTTGCGCCACTCTTTAGCCTCATACTTAGCGCGTGCGTTTTTTTTATCTCTGTGAAGTATACCCTGCGTAGAGCTGCTTTAAATTTCCGCTGTGCATTTCACACTCTTACTGCGCGCTATACTTAGCCAAAATAAGAGTTGTGCGCATCTGCCATTGAATTGCAAAAGGGTTTGAAAAGAATTTTAAAACGCTATTCACCCCCCCCCCCCCATCTAGCGATTTTCACACCCTTGTTTCCTTTAGGGACCAACAAGTGGTATCAGAGCAGACACCTTCATAAAACATGATTCTGTTTTTCAAGCTTAACAGCTGGGGTGCCGATTCAATATGGCTTCAAAATCTAGGGCAATGGCTAACTTTTCACATGTTCCTGCGCCTACTCAAACCTCCTATTCCCTCTCATAGAGACTCAAAGAAAGATGACTTGGTCTACTGCAGAAAGCCAGGACATCTCGCTTCAATGCTTACTTCAAAATTTGAGTACGAGGAAAAGGAACCCTGCACACAAAGCATCTAAGCAGTGCGGAATGGCTGCTGAAGAGAACTGCGCAGAAAAGGGGACAAGGACTTGGAGACACACTGAAGACAATGATGCTGACTCTGAGGATGGACTGCTCTGCTTAGTGGCAAATGCTGACAATGATTCAAAAGTTGTTTCTGAAATGGAACCTGAGCATATGCCAAGGACAATCAAAGAAAGGTCCCTTCACTCTAGTGGAAATGGGACACCTTCACCAAGCAGACAGAATGACAAGCACCTATCTGCCAGAGCTAACCTGACAGAAGATGCGTCATCACCAACTCCGAAGCCGCGCAAGAAATCTCTCAAAGTGCCTGCTGATCTTAACTGATAACTCTACTGTAGAGCGCAAGTCAATGTTTCAACAAGCAGAAAAGATCTACTTCACTGCGCATTCTCAAGCTCAGTTGGTTTCAACAGTGGATTCTAGACACTACTGGAGATGTCAACACTCTTAAAGATGTCCATGAAGGAAGAAGATCGCTCAGTAATTTGGTGACAACAACAAAGGGCACATAATTGGATTTGGACTAATCATAAAAGACAGTCTCAAGCAACCTGCTCTCCATATCACAATTATGCGATAAAGGTTTGGAATGCCATTTCACTTCAAAGCATTGCTATATCAAGAATGGCGTTTCTGGACTAACTTTGCTCACAAGGACTCGTAAGACCAATTTTTTATATTATTGATCTTACCGCTATAATTTCTATTTACTAATCCTTGCTTTGTAGCAATGAACCTAAGTGAATGCAGCTAGCAATGGTATAAGCACCATGCCAGCTTCGTAAGAAGCCTGAGCAGTTTTCCTCCAGCAAGAATGCTCCAATGTCAAAACGCTTACATCCGCTTCACCTCATATGTTTGGAACGCTCTCTACCGCGAAGCTTTGGACCAACCTGTGGTATCTCTATGATATCCTGGCTGCTCTCCTTCTAAATCTCCAAACATAGAAGACATCAATAGAGTTCGACACTTCAATGAAACAGAATTTATGAACAACGATGTCACTCAATATTGTGAGAATCTACAAGAACCAACAAATGGTATTCTGCACAATTTCTCTACTGCTGGAGTTCCGCAACAAAATGGCGTTGTGGAAAGAATCGCTCGTTGATTGAGGATGGATAGACAATGATAGTAGAAGCAGTACTTCTAAATGTATTTCTGGGAAGAAGCTATCAACGGTGCATACTTTACTCAGAATAAGATCCCTCATCAACAAAGCCTACATCAATAATCCATACGATCTATGGAGAGAGAGAAAGCACCCAACATTACTTCTTCAAAGCTCTTTGGCTGCAAATGCTATATCCTCTACAATGGCAAAGATCATAGAGGTAAATTCGACGCCAAAGCAGATGAAGGTATCTTCGTTGGGTATGCCAAACATTCTAAAGCTTTTCGTGTTTTTAATATAACTACTCTAGTAATTGTAGAATCTGTACATGTTACTTTTGATGAGCATTTTCTCCTTGAGCCACATTTGGCTCCAAATGATTCTGATGATTCTGTTGAGAATGATGAGACAGGTACACAGCCTCAAACTGCACCTGCGCAGAATGATTATCAAAATCAGAATCAAGTAAGTCCATCTCATGCGCATACACCAGATGCTGCACCAGAAGTGACGACTCCTGAAGCTCAAATACCTCCTCATGCGTATGATGTTTCTCCACTTCAACATATCACCTTTGATGATCGTGATACTGAAGCAAATGAAATACCCATTGATCTTCGTATTCCTATCATCTCAATGTAGGAGTTCGCACATCGAGAGCATCAAACTTTGCGGTGTAGCATTCGTTTATCTCTCATGTCGGATCAAAGAAGATTGATAGAGTGCTCCATATTTTAAGATGGATCGATGCTATACAAGAAGTGCAAGAAAATCTCATCCAATATTTAGCGCTTCAATGGGTATTCGGAAACAAGATGGATAAGAATGGAAGCATCACAGAATCAAAGCAAAGAAAGCTTTGTATGGTCTTAAGCAAGCTCCAATAGCATGGTACGATACGCTATCAAAATTCCTACTAGAGAAAGGCTTCAAGCGCAGTAAAATCCATTATTTAATTGTTCAAATCTATGTCGATGATATTATATTTGGTTCTACTAATGAGTCATTTTGTAAGCGCTTTGAAAGGCTAAAGAAAAGCAAGTTTGAGACGAGCATGATGGGAGAAATCACCTTCTTCCTCGGGCTTAAAATCAATTAATTGAATGATGGCATCTTCATCACATCAAGCCAAGTACACAAGGGACTTAATCAATAAGTTTGGACTTAAATGCTAAAGCATACGACACTCCTATGGCCACGGGCAACAAACTTGACAAAGACTTGAAAGGTAAGAAAGTTGATCAAACTTTATGTCAAGGTATGATTAACTCTCCTTCATCTTCTGCTAGTTGGCCAAGATATTATGTTTGACTGGATCTGTGCGCACTATCATGCTAATTCTTCTGAAGCGCACATAACTGCTGTAAAATGTATTAGATATATTTTTGGCTCTGTTAACCTTGGACTTTGGTACACCAAAGATTCGAACTTTAAACTTGTAGGTTATTCAGATGTGGACTATGCAGCGTGCACCATTGACAGGAAGAGCACAAGTGGAACATGTCATTTCCTTGGAAATCGACTTATAGCATGGGCAAGCAAGAAACAAGCTGCTGTGTCCATCTCCACCACTGAAGCAGAATATATTGCTGCTGAAAGCTGCTGCTGCCAAATCTTATAGATGAAGCAACAACCTGTGGACTATGGGATTCATGAAGAGAATTATACAATTCTCTGCGATAATATGTCCACCATAGCAGTTTCCAATCCTGCCAAGCACTCTTACCAAGATCATCAACATCTAATATCATCTCCTCAAGAATTAACAAGTGATCTCTTGAAAGGAGAAATGGGTATGCTTAATCTTAGCTAACTTGTCCATATGATTTATTGATACTAATGTATTTGCTTGATAAGTGTGCAAAATAGGTTAAGCTTCATGCGCCCTGCGCAACACCTGCGCAAACATATGTCTGCGCATGAAACAACAGTTCTGAGATTTATGGAATCTCTGCGCTATCAATGCGCTGCACATGACTATCCATGCGCAAATCATCGTGGACCGCAGGTAAGTGTTCTATTCGTTAGAGTTTGCACATAGGTCCTTGACTGAAAAGTCAACGCTGAGTCACAAGGGCACTTGTGTAAATTATATTTTCCCGCACTTTTATTTTTGAATTTTCTTGGGAAAATACCTTTTTACCCCTGCGCATGTCCCATTGTCATTTAATGCAAACTGCAATTAATGACAGTGCACCTCACGAATGTCTGCTCACCATTAAATAAGGAAGGTGATGTGATGACACGCCCCCAGGTCCCGGGATCCCCTAATAGAACCTCGAACCCGGATGCGCGTGACTAACGAGGAACAAGAAACTTAACAAGAAACTTAATGACATTTGTTTAACAAACTGACATGATATATATACTCTAGAGTAAGGAGCTATACTAGCTCACAACACGAGTTCTAGACCAGAAAATTTAAAACCAAACTTAAATACATACACAGCGGAAACACGCCTAGCACATAAGCTGGCATCAAGAGTACTATACAAGATGTCTAGTGACAACAAGAACTGAACAATACTGTCTACCCCAAAATAAGGAGTTATACAACCCAATACATCGTCCTCACCAAGTATAAAAGGACACAAGCCCCAAAATAATCACGACCTGCGTAGTAAGCTCCCAGCTATGTCGAGCCTCACTGCGCACTATCCTTCCTTTGATCTAAGGAAAACAATTAAACAAGGGACGGGGTGAGATAAATCTCAGTAAGCTATTAGATGCAACTACATGACATGTTATCATGCAATTCAAGTAGGTACTCAAGTAATCATATATCAAGTATCATCAAGTAACAAGTATATGAGAGGATAATCCACTCATCAAGTAGCACTTAAGGCTAAATAAGCAAGCTATAAAGGATATTGCTTCCTTATTCCTCCCAAGAATACCATTGTTGTCGTAACTTGTATTACTTTGACAAAATCACGATCAATAACAGGAACTGATTATTCAATATATATAAGAAGACCCGGTAACCAGTGTCATTCCCAATATCAAGACTCACTAGTGTTCACGAGGTGTTCAAGAGTTTAGCATTCACTTAAGTCAGGCTTATTGCTCCAACTAAGGAAGCTATGCCCTTACTATGGCCGGTAGTAAGGGGTCGAGCGCAAATACATAGGGACCCGATTGTCACTTAAGCCCCAGCTCTCGCGACAAGCGTGAACCTATATATTTCCGAAACAAGCAAGGAGAACTAGCTGGACTCACACAAGAATGTACAAGTAGATATTTACTTGAACTACGGGAGAAGAACTAATCCAAAAGTAGTGGACTAGCTCAACAAGGAACATGCTTCAAGTAATCAAGAAGTCACCTTGTTATCAAGCAACTATATGCAATGTTTGCACATACACAACAAGAACATGTCTCATACAAGTTAGTAGTTGTTCATAGCACTTTCAAGTTCACTACCATACATATGTATTGGTGTCAAGTCAAGTACAAGATTTATTATCTTATATCCAAGTTCTCAATCCACTTCTATGGATGTTTAAGACATGTACAAGATTTTATTGTCTTATACTTCAACTTATAACTCCAATCTTTGGACATTCAAGCATGTATAAGAGTTATACATTTACTCTTACAAAATCCCAATCTTATTCTTAGGATGTTCAAGTCTAAGACCTTGTTCTAATGCCCCTAAGGTGCACAATCATTGGATTCAAGACAAGTATAACACATTAGTGCTTGTTCATAGCACTTTCAAGACATAAAGAAGAGTTACTACTCTTATACTTAAGTTCTCATTTGAGTTCTATAAGTTTTCATGTACAAGACTAAGTTCTCATTTTAATTCAATGAGTATTCATGTTTAAGACCAAGTTCTGATGCCCCTAAGGTGTCACAACACTTTCTAGGACATCTTATACTAAGGTTATATACCTTAACTAGAGTTACTTCCAACTTATACAAACTTTAAACAACATTTTGTTCTTCAGGTAACTGTGCGGTCGCCTAAAATGGCCTGTGCGGTCGCACACAAGCAGTTCAATTCCTTTGAAAAATCTTTCAGAAAGATGGGCGGTCGCCCAAGGTTTTTTGTGCGGTCGCACAAGGTACCAAAATGCGAAATTTTTATTTCTTTCCCAGGTTAAGAAATTTTCCGTCTCTAAACGTAGGAGTAACTTTTACTATCAATTTCAACAACTCCAAAAGGGCATAACATTTATAAACTATACTTTCCAAGTTATTTCATCATTTCACACAGAGGATTATTACTCCCTTTGTCCCAAATTTACAAGTACCACAAAAATCATCCCAAACACGAAATTAACATTCACAAGTATCGAGAATAACATTTATGCATGTTATTACAAGCAAGGGGGAGCTAATAACTTACCTAGTCAAAAATCAAGATTACCCAAATAAATTTCTGTTCGGCCTGGAACGCTCTATTCAACGCCACGAATATATATCCGGGATCGGAATCAAGAACGGAGGGATAATTAAGCTCGAGGAGTCGAGAATAGGGTAAACTTTTAACCCTAGCTTTTGAAACGGAGGAAACAACGTAAAGCAATTTGGAGAAATGACTCAGAGAAGAAGAAGGCAAACAAGTTTATCTTTCAACTTTCCAAGAATTGCACTTAGGCCCCTCAAGTTTCACTTTTAACAAAAAGGCCCCTAAAGTCAAATTTTCACAAATGACCCAAAAGTCAAAACTAGACATTTAACCACCTTAACTATTTAAAGCAGTTAAAAATTTAACCCAAGTAAAACTAACACATAATATGCAAGTTCAAGTATTTAACAAATAGGTCAAATATTTAACAAGAAATAGGATGGGCGTTACATCCTCCCCACCTTAAAGAAAATTCGCCCACGAATTTTACTTACCAAAGTTTTCAAATAGGCTTGGGTATTTATCTCGCATCTCTTTCTCGGTTTCCCAAGTAGCCTCTTCAATTTCCTGATTCCTCCAAAGGACCTTCACAATAGGAATCCTTTTGGTACGCAAGACTTGCTCTTTCCAGTCAAGAATTTCAACAGGTTGTTCCTCACAAGACAAATCAGGCTGAAATGGAATAGCCTCATATTCAAGAACATGCGACTCATCCGCCATATACTTGCGAAGCATAGATACATGGAATACATCATGAATACCCGATAAAGAAGGTGGTAAAGCCACTCTATAAGCCAACTTCCCAACTCTTTCAAGAATCTCAAATGGACCGATATAACGAGGAGATAACTTTCCTTTCTTCCCAAATCTCTTTATACCTCTACGAGGAGAGACCTTCAAGAATACAAAGTCACCTACTTGGAATTCAAGATCCCTTCTACGATGATCTGCATAACTCTTTTGTCTACTCTGAGCTGTGCGCAATCTCTCTCGAATGAGTTTCACACTCTCAACTGATTGTTGAACCATTTCAGGACCCAAGAGTCTAGCTTCTCCCACTTCATCCCAGCATATAGGAGATCGACATTTTCTGCCATAAAGAGCCTCATATGGAGCCATTTCAATGCTAGACTGATAACTATTGTTATAAGCAAACTCAGCCAAAGGAAGATGAGTATCCCAACTGCCTTTGAAATCAACAACACAAGCACGTAACATATCTTCAAGGATCTGTATAAGTCTCTCAGATTGCCCATCAGATTGAGGATGAAAAGCTGTATTGAAATTCAATTTAGTACCCATGGCACCCTGAAGAGCCTGCCAGAATCGAGAAGTAAAACGAGGATCTCTGTCAGATACAATACTCACAGGAACTCCATGCAGTCGGACTATCTCCTGAACATACAAAGATGCCAACTGAGACAATGAATATCCCATGGAAACTGACAAGAAGTGAGCTGATTTAGTCAGTCTATCCACTATAACCCAAACAACATCATGGCCTCGTCTGGTACGTGGCAAACCAGTCACAAAATCCATAGTAATATGCTCCCATTTCCACTCTGGAATTTCTAATGGTTACAACAAACCTGCTGGACGTTGATGTTCCACCTTTACTTGTTGACAAGTCAAACATTTGGAAACATATTCAGCAATTTCTCTTTTCATATTGTTCCACCAAAAATGTTTCTTCAAGTCTTGGTACATTTTAGTGCTTCCAGGATGAATAGTATACTTGGCTTTGTGAGCCTCTTCAAGAACTCTCTTTTTAATCTCAGGATCAACTGGAATACAAACTCGACCTCGAAAGGTAAGAATTCCATCACTGTTGAAAGAAAAATTTGGTTGCTTTCCTTCATTCATTCCACTAATGATTTTCTGCAATTCAGAATCTGTTACCTGAGCTTCTTTGATCTGTTGGAGTAAATCTGAAGTAGCCTTTATATTAGGAAGGATAATTCCATGATTTGATTCACAAGGACTCCAATCACACAAGTCTTCAAACATCTTCCATTCACGAATCATCAAGCAAGAAATATAAGTCTTTCTGCTCAGTGCATCTGCCACAACATTTACCTTTCCTGGATGATAAAGGATAGTACAATCATGATCCTTCAATTTCTCCATTCATCTACGTTGTCTCATATTAAGCTCTTATTGAGAAAACAAGTACTTCAAGCTTTTATGATCGGTAAAGACTTCAAATTTGGTTCCATACAAGTAATGCCTCCATTTATGCAAAGCAAAAATAATTGCAGCCAACTCTAGATCATGAGTAGGATAATTCTTTTCATAAGGAGATAATTTTCGAGAAGCATAAGCTATTACCTTGCCATCTTGCATCAGAAAACAACCCAATCCTTCTTTAGAAGCATCAGTATAAACCATGAAATGCTCAGAACCACTAGGCAAAGCCAAGACTGGAGCTGTGGTCAAACGCCTTTTCAACTCCTGAAAACTTGCTTCACATTTGTCATTCCACTCAAAAGAAATAGCTTTTCGAGTCATATTAGTCAATGGAGTAGCAATCTTGGAGAATCCCTCAATGAACCTCCGATAATAACTAGCCAAGCCCAAGAAACTACGGATCTCTGTCACTGTAGTTGGCCTCTTCCAGTTTACAACTGCTTCAACTTTGGAAGGATCCACTGCAATACCAGTAGCAGACACAACATGCCCCAAGAATGAAACCTCTTCTAACCAGAAAGCACATCTGCTGAATTTTGCAAATAATTGTTTCTCACGAAGAACTTGCAATACCACTCTGAGATGTTGTTCATGCTCAGCCCGTGATTTAGAATACACAAGAATGTCATCAATGAATACCACCACGAAACAATCAAGATATGGCTTGAAAATACGGTTCATCAAATCCATAAATACAGCTGGAGCATTTGTCAAACCGAATGGCATAACAATAAACTCATAATGTCCATACCTGGTACGGAAAGCTGTCTTTGGTATATCCTCAGATCTGATTTTCAACTGATGATAACCACTTCTCAAGTCAAGCTTCGAGTACACTACTGAACCTTGAAGCTGATCAAACAAGTCATCAATATGAGGTAACGGATATTTGTTCTTGATAGTTACCTGATTAAGATCTCTGTAATCAATACACAATCGCAGAGTCCCATCTTTCTTTCTGACAAATAACACTGGTGCAC
Organism: Campanula takesimana; assembly: GCA_026119855.1. NCBI lineage: Eukaryota > Viridiplantae > Streptophyta > Magnoliopsida > Asterales > Campanulaceae > Campanula > Campanula takesimana. The sequence continues at coordinate 866,701 of JAOWBW010000401.1, forward strand.
CCACGGTGATACACTAGGCCTGATGAAGCCCCTTTCAAGCAATTCCTCAAGCTGTGTCTTTAACTCTCTCAACTCAGCTGGAGCCATTCTATAAGGTGCTTTAGAGATTGGTGATGTACCTGGTAATAACTCAATATAGAACTCAAGCTCTCGATCAGGTGGCATGCTATACTCAGAAGAGAACACATCTGAAAATTCAGACACAACAGGAATATCCTCCATCTTGGGAACAGATAAACTTTGGTCAAGGACACATTCGAGATACCCGGCACAACCACGAGATAAAAATTTTCTAGCTTTTAAAGCAGAAATAACATGTATAGCACATAAAGGCCTATCACCCTCAAAGGTAAAATCAGGCAAACCAGGAATAGAAAAAGTTACTACTTTTCTATAACAATCAACAGATGCATGATGCACATAAAGCCAATCCATGCCAAGAATCACGTCAAAGTCCCTTATAGGTAACACGACTAGGTCAGCAAGAAGGGCATGATCACCCACAAGAACCTCACATTTCTTGTAAACCTCAGAAGTAAACATGCAATCTCCCATAGGGGAAGATATTTCTAGCACATAAGGCATAGAATCAGGAAGGACATGCAAATGCGACACAAAATGAGATGCCACATAAGAATGAGATGAGCCTGGATCTATCAAGACTCGCGCTCTCGTACTAGAAAGTAATATAATACCTCCTATGACCGTAGAAGACTCAGCTACACCCTACTGATCTAGAGCAAACACTCGACCCTGAACTTTTGGTCGACCCCCACTATCTCTCTTGGAACCTGAGGCCTATTGACTTGTACCCCCAACTTGATTTCCTCTACCTTTAGGACAATTCTTGACAAAGTGCCCAGTTTCACCACAAGATAAACACTTTCCTTGCTTTAGCCAACACTTGTCTTCATAATGACCTTCTTTAGAACAAAAACCACATACTTTCCTGGAACCTTGGACTATTGTCCTCGAACCAGTTGATACACTACCTTTACTTTCGGTTGGCTGTCGGAATCGACGATCTTGGCGGCTAGATTTACCACCTTTAGAACCAGATCCCTGAGCTTTCTCTGACACACGACCAGTCATGGTTGTTCCAAACTTCACCTTATGTTCTTCAATATCATTTTCAATAGTATAAGCCTTCTCCACTGCTTGGTGATAACTCGTAAGCTGTAGAGAAAGAAGTTGCTTCCTATACTCAGTCCTCAATCCCTTAACAAACCTCTGTGCCTTCTTGGCTTCATTTGGCACTCAGTGATCACAATGCCTCGCCAATTCTGTGAACTTGGTTGAGTATTGCCCCACTGTCAAGCTTCCCTGCTCCAGATTAAGAAATTCCATCTCCTTTTTGTCTTGGACTACTGTTGGAATAAACTGTGACTTGAATGCTTTAAGAAAATTTTCCCATGTCTGTGGTACACCTTCTAGTTCCCAGCTTTTACTCAACACTTGCCACCAATGTTCAGCGGCTTTCTCAAGTTTAAAGGTTGCAAAGGTTACCTTATCACCACCTACACATCTCAAGGCTGTAAAGATCTTCTCAATACTTTCAATCCACTCCTCAGCCTTCTTAGCATCAAATTCCCCGTCAAAGCTACGAGGTTTCAACTTCAAGAACCTTGTAAGGTGATTAGGATAATCCCAGTCTACATTATCAACCATTTCTTCTTGAGGAGTTATAGATCTCAGCTGATTACTGCCACTTGTACCTTCAGAACTCATTGTACCTGTAGGTAAGCACTCGGCATTAATAACACCCCAAGACTCACCCATACCTAGGCCATAGACCCTTTCCAGACTTAGAGCAAACCAAGGTAGCTAAACAGGGTAGCTAAACCAGGGTAGCTCTGATACCAACCTGACACGCCCCCAGGTCCCGGGATCCCCTAATAGAACCTCGAACCCGGATGCGCGTGACTAACGAGGAACAAGAAACTTAACAAGAAACTTAATGACATTTGTTTAACAAACTGACATGATATATATACTCTAGAGTAAGGAGCTATACTAGCTCACAACACGAGTTCTAGACCAGAAAATTTAAAACCAAACTTAAATACATACACAGCGGAAACATGCCTAGCACATAAGCTGGCATCAAGAGTACTATACAAGATGTCTAGTGACAACAAAAACTGAACAATACTGTCTACCCCAAAATAAGGAGTTATACAACCCAATACATCGTCCTCACCAAGTATAAAAGGACACAAGCCCCAAAATAATCACGACCTGCGTAGTAAGCTCCCAGCTATGTCGAGCCTCACTGCGCACTATCCTTCCTTTGATCTAAGGAAAACAATTAAACAAGGAACGGGGTGAGATAAATCTCAGTAAGCTATTAGATGCAACTACATGACATGTTATCATGCAATTCAAGTAGGTACTCAAGTAATCATATATCAAGTATCATCAAGTAACAAGTATATGAGAGGATAATCCACTCATCAAGTAGCACTTAAGGCTAAACAAGCAATCTATAAAGGATATTGCTTCCTTCCTTATTCCTCCCAAGAATACCATTGTTGTCGTAGCTTGTATTACTTTGAAAATCACGATCAATAACAGGAACTGATTATTCAATATATATCAGAAGACCCGGTAACCAGTGTCATTCCCAATATCAAGACTCACGAGTGTTCGCGAGGTGTTCAAGAGTTTAGCATTCACTTAAGTCAGGCTTATTTCTCCAACTAAGGAAGCTATGCCCTTACTATGGCAGGTAGTAAGGGGTCGAGCGCAAATACATAGGGACCCGATTGTCACTTAAGCCCCAGCTCTCGCGACAAGCGTGAACCTATATATTTCCGAAACAAGCAAGGAGAACCAGCTGGACTCACACAAGAATGTACAAGTAGATATTTACTTGAACTACGGGAGAAGAACTAATCCAAAAGTAGTGGACTAACTCAACAAGGAACATGCTTCAAGTAATCAAGAAGTCACCTTGTTATCAAGCAACTATATGCAATGTTTGCACATACACAACAAGAACATGTCTCATACAAGTTAGTAGTTGTTCATAGCACTTTCAAGTTCACTACCATACATATGTATTGGTGTCAAGTCAAGTACAAGATTTATTATCTTATATCCAAGTTCTCAATCCACTTCTATGGATGTTTAAGACATGTACAAGATTTTATTGTCTTATACTTCAAGTTATAACTCCAATCTTTGGACATTCAAGCATATCTTTGGACATTCAAGCATAAGATTTATACATTTACTCTTACAAAATCCCAATCTTATTCTTAGGATTTTCAAGTCTAAGACCTTGTTCTAATGCCCCTAAGGTGCACAATCATTAGATTCAAGACAAGTATAACACATTAGTGCTTGTTCATAGCACTTTCAAGACATAAAGAAGAGTTACTACTCTTATACTTAAGTTCTCATTTGAGTTCTATAAGTTTTCATGTACAGGACTAAGTTCTCATTTTAATTCAATGAGTATTCATGTTTAAGACCAAGTTCTGATGCCCCTAAGGTGTCACAACACTTGCTAGGACATCTTATACTAAGGTTATATACCTTAACTAGAGTTACTTCCAACTTATACAAACTTTAAACAACATTTTGTTCTTCAGGTAACTGTGCGGTCGCCTAAAATGGCATGTGCGGTCGCACACAAGCAGGTCAATTCCTTTGAAAAACCTTTCAGAAAGATGGGCGGTCGCCCAAGGTTTTTTGTGCGGTCGCACAAGGTACCAAAATGCGAAATTTTTATTTCTTTCCCAGGTTAAGAAATTTTCCGTCCCAAAACGTAGGAGTAACTTTTACTATCAATTTCAACAACTCCAAAAGGGCATAACATTTATAAACTATACTTTCCAACTTCTTTCATCATTTCACACAGAGGATTATTACTCCTTTTGTCCCAAATTTACAAGTACCACAAAAATCATCCCAAACACGAAATTAACATTCACAAGTATCGAGAATAACATTTATGCATGTTATTACAAGCAAGGGGGAGCTAATAACTTACCTAGTCAAAAATCAAGATTACCCAAATAAATTTCTGTTCGGCCTGGAACGCTCTATTCAACGCCACGAATATATATCCGGGATCGGAATCAAGAACGGAGGGATAATTAAGCTCGAGAAGTCGAGAATAGGGTAAACTTTTAACCCTAGCTTTTGAAACGGAGGAAACAACGTAAAGCAATTTGGGGAAATGACTCAGAGAATAAGAAGGCAAACAAGTTTATCTTTCAACTTTCCAAGAATTTCACTTAGGCCCCTCAAGTTTCACTTTTAACAAAAAGGCCCCTAAAGTCAAATTTTCACAAATGACCCAAAAGTCAAAACTAGACATTTAACCACCTTAACTATTTAAAGCAGTTAAAAATTTAACCCAAGTAAAACTAACACATAATATGCAAGTTCAAGTATTTAACAAATAGGTCAAATATTTAACAAGAAATAGGATGGGCGTTACATGCGACAGCCGTCAGCCTCTTTTCGCTGACACATGCACGCGCAAAGACTGCGCACGCGCATTCCCCATTCGGCCACGTCACCCTGCTAACGTGCGCCCGTCCTTTCACTGACTCACCATTTATGAGGAAGTTGACTTGACAGTGACCGGCTTAGGACTTCACACGCACACGCGCGCATAGGCCTGCGCACACGCGTTCCCTTTTGTGACACGTGGTATCGCTATCCTGCGCCACTGCACATTTTCTCAAACATTTCTTAGCTATCGTGCGCCTAACATCTCCTTCCCTACTTAAACTGTTTCTCTCTCTACTTCTCTCTTCCCTCTAAATTCTCTATCACTCTCTTTCTAACCTCTGTTCTAAACCCTCATTTCTCATCTCCTGTTCTTTATCTTCAACCTCAACCTTTCTTCTCTCAAACCATTTCAATGGCGCCTAAGAAAACAAAAACTCAACCCGAAATCATCATCTCCGACTCTTCTTCGCACTCCAATCCTGGGAACTCTCACGAAGAGGAAGTAGAACGACAATCAAGGCATCCAACCGTCAAAGACATGGTATATTTTCACTATAACTCCTTATTTTTCCGCCATTATTGTTCTTGGAGGTCTCAAGACTCCCTTTTTCGATTTCTCCCTTATTTGTTGATCATTTTTGAAATCGATCGTTGTGTTGTGTTCGTATTTGCCTGATCTATTCTCTCATGTAGTTTATTTCATGATCAATGGTCGTTACATGTGTTTTTCGTCAATTTCTGTGCTTCGTAACTTCCTTGGCTGACGAACCGTTTTTCTGATTTTCTGGGTTTGTTTTAATGTCGTTGACCATACTTTTTACATGGTTGACTTCGTCCTGTTCATGCCGTCATTTCGATGTACTTTTTGTTGAATTTTGTCAACTTTTGTTTTTCTGTGTTCTTGGGTGGTCTTCATGCTCTTATATATTCTTTCTTACTATTTTATTTGGTCTATTGTTATATCCCCAAGTATCTGTGTTCTGCGCATAGTTTCCTGCGCATAGTTTTTCTGCGCATATAGTTGTATCTATTTCTCTGCGCACACTTCTTTACTAGTATTTATTTTCTGTGCGCACGATCCCTCTCTGCGTATGCATTCTTATTTTATGCGCACCATCCTCCTATTTTCTGCGCATAAAACTTTTTTTTATCATGGAACTTGTGCCAAGGTATATCTACATTACTTGCAAATGCGCACAGCTCCATAAGCAATAGGTTGTCTAATTCTATCTATTGTTTTACGCAGGGACACGTTTATTTCATACCAGGCTGGGAACTTATTCAGGCAGATCTCTCATTAGATGCGACTGGTCGTCGTCTGCTTCACCTTCTCAGCTCCTCCGGCATTCTTCCTTTATTCACTCTTGAGCAATCCTTCATAGTACCTGCGCTGGTAGATGAATTCTTCAAGACAGCAAGAGTTGTTCCTGCTCAACTTGAAGGCAAGACAACAGAAATGATCATCGCCTCCGTTCAGCGCAGTGATGTTATGGTTCACCCCAATCACATTCGCAGCCTCCTAAACTTCAATGTTGATAGTTCTTCAGTCAACTATGATGAGGCTCATCAAAATGCGCTTGCACAGAAGCTCATTGGCATCCCTTCTCTTAACAAGAAGTGGCCGATGTATAATAGAAAGGAATTTGGTGAGGTGATGTATCACCTGTGCACCCTAATTGGAGATTCCCTCAACTGCAAGAATGGAAATAATGGACATTTCATCTCAAAGCAGTGGGAATACTGCGCAGCCATCTTCAACGAAGATCAACTCGACTGGCCGCAGATTATCTTCAATGAGATTGTGAAGGGAATGACCAGCTATGACAAGAAGCTGAACGCAGGAAAGACCAAATACCGAACTCACTGCAGACTGCTAACCAAACTCTTATTGACTTATGGTGAACTGGCCACCTATGTTGAAGAAAAGTCAATCAAGAAGCAGTCTTGCGACTCAAAGTACTATTCCAGAGTACACCTCCAGAATTTGCGCAGTGAGATAGGTAACGCTGATTACTATGAAATCTGGCTGTCTGATTCCGCTCTTAACAAGGAACCCTGGATAGGCCCAATTCCTATGGCCAAGTCCAAGAAGAATGCAGGAAGATCTACAACTGATGCTGCGCAAGAGACCGCAGAAGAAGCGTATAATCGCAAGGGGAAGGGCATTGCTCCGCCCAGTGGCAAAAAGCTCAAGGATATTCCTTTGGTTAAATCCACCAAAGGGATTTCATTCAAAGAGGCTGATCCTACCAGCAATCCAGCTCCTGCTCCCTCAAAGCCAGCCACAATGAAGCGCAAGACTGATTTTCGTGGTGATTCAGACGATGCTGCAGTTGAGGGGGAGCAGATGCACAAAGCCTCTCAAGAAGCCATCCCCAGTGTTGATATCGCACATATCTCTTCTCGTCTCAAGCAGAAGGTGCGCAGCAGCGCTAAAGGATTGAAGAAGCGCCGCACTAGTTCCGCAGCCACTGACAGCAGTGATTCTTCTCCAGTTCAACCTCCATCTTCAGCCCCTGAGACTCCTACTTCCTCTTCAGCTGAGCTGCGCCAGATCGTACAAAGCTTGCATTATGTTCAAGCGAATCAAGTCACTACGCAGCTGCAGCTAAATCAACTCCTTACTGCTCAAACTGCTTTATTGTATCGTCTTGATATGCAGCGTTTAGAGATTGGCACCATTAAGGGGGAGAAAGCTGCCAAAGAGGAAGCAAAGGCAAGGGAGGCAAAGGAAAGCACGGAGAGTGCTAAGATGGAGGCAAAGGCAAGTTCATCTGAGCCTGCGCAAGAAAAAGTTCCTATCACTTTGGATCATCTTATCCTGGACTCCCTGAGAACCATCAGCGCCCAGCTCGAAAATGTCTGCGCACAACTCAAAAATGTGTGCACCATTGGAGCGCTTGATGGTGGACTCAGGGACATACTGAAAAAGCTCAAGAAAACCCTCGCAGACGGGTTACATAGAGGATTTGATGATCTTCAAGCTCAGATGGAGGCTCAGATGGAGAAGATTGAACAAGGAGGCTCTGCGCATAGTATTGAAGAAGTGCGTAGATGCATTGCTAAGTCCATGACAGATTTTTCTTCTGCGTTCAACGACAAAATGGACTACGCAATGCTAGTCATTCAAGCCAGTGTCAACACTCAGCGCCTCCATACCGACTCAAGATTAGAAGCTACGCAGACTGCCATCCTGACGGAGAGCAGAGCAAAGTTCAGAGAGCTAGTGGATGACAATGCTGATATGCACAGAGGAATGAACACTTATGTTGGTAAAGCTGTTGAGTTCCAGGACAAATTTCAAAATTTAAAGGTGGAACTCATGAACAAGTTCAACAGCCTTCAGAATGAGATGCGCGAAGCCCTGCAACGGATCAACATAGATTAGATTTCCTTTGTAATTATTTTATTATTTTTGGAACATTTTGATTCTTGTTGCGCACAGTATGTTTTATGCGCTTTTATTTCGTGCGCTTTTGTTTTTGTGCGCACCTCTTTTGTTTTTCCTCTTTAAAACTTGTACTCTGTAACAGTCAATCCTTCAAAGTTTTAATGAGAAGAATGCATCATTTAGCTTTCACAAAACCTTGTTCAATTCAAACTCTTTGTTTGTGGAACATTGAATGCATTATTACTTAAACTCATGCGCATAATCTTTACTGCTCATGTTTTCTACGCATGATGTTTAAACATTCAGTTTAAACGCATACTTAAAACTTCATCTCACATTATTTGTATGCTCTGAATGACATTTCTATCTTTCCTATATTGTAAGTTTTTAATCTTTTGGATAGATTAGAAATCTATAGCACTGGCTAGTGTGTGCATTGACTTGAGGCATGATTTACCATTCACATTTTTATGGACATGTTATTATCAAGTACAATGAATTGCCTTTACTATAGTAGGTAATGGCATCAATCATTTAGGGGGAGATTGTTGGGTATGCTTATCACTTGACCCTCCTACATTTGTTAGAATTGATTGATACCATCACCTATGAGTATTTTTATGGACTTTAGGACCTCATGTAAAGAAGTTTATAACTTCATTTTTAGCCAAGTCCTTTTTATAGTATAGGCTTAGATTATAGGACTTGAAGCTTTAAAGATCGAAGATTTCCTAAGCAGGATTCATTTCACTACGCAGAATGTTCTCTGCGCAGGTCGCCACTGCGCATAGATATCTTGCGCAGCCCTTGACCCTGCTCAATTTTCAAAGATCATATTTCCTAAACTCTCAAGAGATCTCTGTGTGATCAAGCATGGTGCGCATGCTGCTCATGCGCTGAATCCATGCGCGCCGGCAATGCGCATGCCTTTGTGCGCGGACACAACCTTGGTCAAGTTCCTCATCTCCTGATCTCACATTCTAGAAGCTTGGAAAGCGTCAAAACAAGCTACGCTTTTTGGATTGAGTAAGAATGCTGAGGTGTGCACAAACGACAAAATAAGCACACTCAGCAAAACCATTGGTGGAGACACGCTTCAAAGAAATATCTCAAGTGAAGACAGCTGTCAACCTTCTAGAAGAAGCTTTTGAATTTGGTCTTCATGCTCAGTCTCCAACGGCTCTAAATCACCTGCGCACCAATCATATTGTGCCAGGTCATCAACTTTGATCAGAGCCCCAACGGCTATAAAGGATAGCTGCGCGCCAATCACTTTGTGCCAGCTCATTGTCCTTGCTCAGAGCTCCAACGGCTATATTCAAGCTCTCAGCTATAAATAGCCTGCTCATCTTCATTTCCAAGCTGCCTTTTCTGATCGTCCTTTAATAGCCCTTCTATCGGCCCTTTTATCAAGCCCCTCTTGTTGGCCATTATGCTTCAGAGCTCGAGTTTCATGCTTCACTGAGAAACCATGAAGATCTGAAGACTGCTGCTTAGTATTTCCAGATTCTTTAGAACAGCCTTCAAGATCTTCAAACCTTCAAAACTCCTGCTCATATCACAAAGCCTATATCACCAGAATTCTTGATGCTCTTCATCTTTCATATTCATAGAGTCCAGAATTTCTGTCACACACATACCTCTTGAAGCTTTGATCATTTTGATCTAACTTCTTGAGATACACCGGTTTAGTCTAGGATTTGTTCTTCATAGATAATAGATCTTGAGTTAGTATTGAGCTCATATGTTGTAATTTGTAATACTCTCTCATATAATAAGATCTCCATTAGAAATCCAAGACTAACCATCTTGGTAGAGGATGTAGATCTTTCATCGATCGAACCTCTCCAAATAGCGTGTTCATTATACTTACTGCATATTTCCTGCTTAACTATTTATGAACTGCTTTGTTTGATCTTTCAGATTGCTACACTTTGATGTTGTAATTGTTATTGCTCATTTGCCTTAGAATCCTTTTTGCGCCACTCTTTAGCCTCATACTTAGCGCGTGCGTTTTTTTTATCTCTGCGCAGTATACCCTGCGCAGAGCTGCTTTAAATTTCCGCTGTGCATTTCACACTTTTACTGCGCGCTATACTTAGCCAAAATAAGAGTTGTGCGCATCTGCCATTGAATTGCAAAAGGGTTTGAAAAGAATTTTAAAACGCTATTCACCCCCCCCCCCTCTAGCGATTTTCACACCCTTGTTGCCCTTTAGGGACCAACACTATCTCTAATCCTACAAACACTCAAGTCCCCCTATTTTTTAGCTCTCCCTATTTTCTAGCTAGATAGTAAACTCAAAATCAACTCTCACATTTTTAAAAAAAACAACCGGCCATTATCCCCAAAAAGCCTTCTTTTTTTTTTTAAATAAAATAAAAGAAATAAGAGAATAAAAATTAATCTAAGGTAATTCGGCTTAGGTAAATAAAGTCCATAAAATTTTGAAATGCAAATTAACTTATGACTTCAAAATTTTAGGAAAGTAGTTACCTAATTAGCTTTACAAAAATAAAGGGATTTAATAAAAACCTTTTTGAAATCAAAAACTCCACAAATTAAGGGACTTTCAGACTTCCCAAATTTAATTATTAATTCCGAAAATAATAAATAAAAAATAATGTGGCACATACTAATGTGTTATTGGTAATGATGGTAACACTTTAGAAAACACATAAGTCAAATATCCCCTTGATAAAACTTTACACTTTAAGGAACTTAAAACAATCCTCATTAATAACACTTGAGGTAAATTGTTAGGCTTCTTTTAAATAAGAAATTTGAGGCAAAAACAAGCTTCCCAAATTCAAACACTTGAGGCATAGCAAGCCTTAATTAAGAGTGTTCGAGGTAAAATAAATCTAACAAGTTAGATAAAATAAGCTTGTTCTTCATCTTTAAGCACTTTAAAATAAGTATAATTTACACTTCAATATCTACAAGATAGCATCGTAGTAACGAGCTCCGTGCTCCGAGTCCTTATAAAGTGTAAAAAATACTTTAGTGATTTGCACCTTTCAAGTAGGATACACTGTAGTAGTGAACTCCATGTTCCTAATACTTAGTACGAAATCACTAGATAGTATCTCCCTTTGGCAAGAGTGCATCGTCGCAGCGAACGCCGTGCCCCGAGTTACTTAGGAAATACTATAAGTGTTTTTTTGCCTTTTGCCTTTTAATTTTATCACAAAAATTAGTGACTTTGTCACTTTTGAGTACAAAGGGGATTTGACAAACATGTTAACCAAGTATAAACCTACAAAAACAAAAAGGTCAGCATGTGCCGCCGCGAGGGCTTAAAACACGAAAATAGAAAAAACTAAAAAACGTTTTTTTTTTTTTTTTTTTTCAAAAATTAAAATATTGTACAACAACAAAGATGATCCAAGGGGTTTAAACAAGAAATGGAACAAGAGACTTCTTCAAGTTAGAAAATCTCTTATGGTTAAAAACTTGAATCAAATATTCATCTTTCAAAGTATTTTCAGATTCAAGCTTAGAAAGAAAACATGAATGGTTTACCTTAATATACCTAACCATGTCTCGATAATTAACAGGTTCCTTACGTCTAGTTTGTATCCCTTCGTCTAACCTCCCTATCACTTGGGATATAGGATGATTCTTTTGAATCCTCAAAGGGGGATCTCTTCTGACGGGATCATCAACTCTATTGGAGTCCTCATTATGTTCATTTTCTGCAACTGGACTGACTTCTGGTCCAACACTTATGTCAACACTTGGTCCAACATAAATGTCAAATTCACTTTGAGGTTGTTCCAGCAGTACCAAACGAGGATAAGCACCTGGTTCATCTGCAACACTTGACAGATCATCAAAAACAATATTTACAGATTCTTGAATAGTTCCCAATCTTAAATTATAGACTCGATATGCAAGATTTTCATGAGAATATCCAAGAAAAATGGCTTTATCATTCTTAGAGTAAAATTTAGCTAAGCGATCCCAGTCTTTTAATATATAACATACACACCCAAACACATGGAAGTAATGAACACGTGGTTTCTTCCTATTCAAAATCTCATAGGGTGTCATAGTTAAACCGGGTCTTAGAAAGACTCTATTAGAAATGTGACAAGCCGTGCTCAAAGCTTCAGCCCAAAATCTTTTTGAAATCATTTTAGAGAACAGCATAACACGGGCCATATCAAGCAATGTCTTATTTTTCTTTTCAGCCACACCATGTGGTTTAGAGATCGAAAATCATGGTGTATCCCCTTTTTCTTACAAAAAGTATAAAAGGAAACATTTGCAAATTCTTTTCCATGATTGGATCTTATATAGAAAATAGGTGAGCAAAACATGTTTTTGATTTTGAAATGCAAGAGTTTAAATTTATCTAAAGTTTCAGATTTTTCTCTTAGGAAATATACCCAAGAAAACCTAGAGAAATCATCAACTATAACAAAAACATACCTCTTACCTCCCAGGCTTTCTACCTCAATTGGACCGATCAAGTCCATGTGCAAAAGCTGAAAACAATGTGTTGTCCCGAAGTGTTGCTCCTGGTGTTGGGTAACACTGCGGGTAACACGAGTCTTCATACTCTTAAGGAAGTCCCCACACACAATTTTGTTCTTCAGATTCAGTTTGGGGACTCCTTTGACAGCCTCAAACTGGAAAATTTTCTTCAAGTTTCCATAAGGGGCATGTCCCAACTTTTGATGCCACAAAATTGTGTCATCCATATCAACTGAATTGCATACTTGTTTATCTTCAACAAGATAGCAATTGTCACTTGATCTAGTTCCTGACATTACACAAGTGTTAGTGTTATCAAAAACTTTACAAGTATTTTTATTAAATTTTACCTCCAAGTTGTCATCGCACAATTGGCCAATGCTAATTAAATTAGCAACCAATCCATCAACGTGCAAGACACCCTTTAAGGTAGGGAATCCGGAAACATCAAGTGTCCCTTTCCCTATTATATTGCTCTTTCCTCCACCTCCGTATGTCACCGTTTCACCTTGGATAGATTCATAGTCTTTCAAAAACACTTTTGTTCCCGTCATATGATGTGAGCAATCACTATCAAAGTACCATGAACCTGAAACGTTAGTCCTCAAAGAAGCAAATACAACATTGCATTTATGATTGGATTTTAGAAACCAAAATTTCTTTTTAGACTTTTTAATTTTCTGATTACCAGTGTTGTCTTGAGTGTTGGGTAACACTTGAGATAACACATGTGGACTGAAATTTTTCTTTTTGAGAGTAAAACAATCAAATTTACTTTGTCCAGTTATGTGATAGTATTCACACACACACGGTTGATCAGAAATATCACTTGATGAACTACTTTTTACTTTTTCATGTTCTTTTACAAAACATGTTTCATAATTTTCATTCAATAAGGTAGAAGTGATTTTATCAAGAGAGTCTTGAAACCCAATACCTGCTTTGAGAGACTTACTCAAGTCGAGTATTTCATCCAATTTTGAGAACCTCGTGTTGAGCTTTTTGAAGGTGGTCTCGGCTAGCTTCAACTTGGACTTGACTTTAACAAGTTCAACATCCAACTTTGTGAATTGCACCGCCAACCGAGTCAAAGAGTCTTTTAGCTCATGATTTTCTTTGGTTAAGTTCGCTACCATATTGTTCTCTTTCTTCCATTCTTTAAACAACGCCTTGTAGAGATCTTTTAACCCATCAATGAGCTCATCCTTGCTTAAATCCTCCTGATCTGGACTTCTTGCATCAACATTAATTGAACCATGAAAGCAAAAATCTTCAGAAAATTTAGAAGGATTATACCTGCTGGGTGTTGGGCTTGGTGTTGTCGCACTCTGGATAACACCATTGACAACACTTTATGAATCTGACTTTGAGTGCTCCAAAGCCATGGTCAACATGGCTGATTGATCACGTTCTTTAATGTTTTCTAGCTCTCTTTCCTCACTATTCCTAAGGGAAGTATGATTCTAGCCAAGAAGAATAGAAAGTCTCTCAAGATATGGATTTGCAGGATCATAAGCCATGACACACTGGACCGAAGTACTTAGTATATCAAGTAACCAGCTCTGGTGCCAATTGAAAAAGCAGGGTCAAGGCTTAAGTAAGAAAGGAAGTGATATCAAAAGTGTTGTCACTGCAACGATATCACTTCTGGCAACACTTAACACACACGAACAGAAAACAGTTTCTGAAAAGAGTTTGCAGCGGAAAATCAACACAAGAATTATTTTTCTCAAGATATATAAATTATATATCTTGAGGGATGCCTCAAAAGGCGAGACCTTTACTAAATAATATGAAGTGAAGTACAAGGCCGAGAGTTCCTTAATGCTATTACAATGAGAGCTTTGTGGAACGACTAAGTCTAATACACAGAATCCTAACCTAGCCAAGACACTTATAATACTCGATACAAGAATATAAATGTGTTTGGGAATTTATAAGGAACTAAAGAATGTGTAAGACTTTCTTGTGAGGAGAGTGTGTGTATTTGCTTCAAGTGTTGTGTCTTCAATCACATCCTCCCTTGCTATTTATAGGCTTGATAATTCTTGGGGAATACTCCAATAATGGCTTGGTGATTGATAAAAACGTGGTAGAGAGGTGGAGTGGAGTGACCGAACTTGGGGAGGTTGTTTTCCACATTTCCTAAAATGTAGGAACTAATTCTTGGTGCCCAAGTCCATGCATACCCGATTTGTACCTTCATGCTATGAACGCCTTGTACCTTTTTGATCAACAACTCAGCCTTTGAATGGGTCAAATCCCATGTGTTTGTTGTGAATTAAATCCCCACATGTTTATGGATAAAATCCCTTTTATCCATAAAATCTTCTTTCACCTTCCTTGCATTATTCTAGCATCTCAACCATAGTATATCTGAAAATTAGACCAACAATAAACACTAAACTTGCAACAATATTAGACATTAGTACAACAATTATTTATGAAGCAAATATCCAAATATAATCCCAGCAGTCCGTCGGGTATCACTGGGACAGTGTTGACAGCACTTGTGGTATCACCACGTTCTGCACTTACAGTTGTCATTGTAAAAGCATTTAATTGTCTTGGTAATTGAAATATTTCAAGGGCAATTTAGTCCATTAGACATGCATTTATTGCTTTTCTTAATTTGTGTGAAAATCCTAAAACTACAAATATTTTGGGACGGATGGAGTATTACCTAAGTAATTGAACTACTATTATAAAAGTGATTTAGCCTATTTGATATGTAATAAATACATTGTTTAATATGTAATCCACAACTCTAAAACTACAACTATTTAAAACGGGCAGAGTAATGAATAATAGTAATCCTTTCTGTTTGTGTTATGTAACAATTATCGCACTTTGCTTTTTGGTTTATCTCAAATTTAATAAGTGTCATGATTGCAAATAAGAAATAGACTATGTGTGATTTTATCATTATTATACGAGCAGTGTAAAAACAAGTAAAGTACCTTTAAAACGTTGGCAAATCAAATGTGATATTTATTTTGAAACTGTAAAAATAATACTCCCTCTGTCTCAGAAAGATAGTCTCATTTTGATTTTTTATTGTCAACAAAAATGAACTTTGACCAATCATTGATGACGATCTAATCATTCTAGTGAAATTTTAAAATTTGTAATTGATAAATCATTAAGTGATTAATCAATAACAATTTTTAGAATTTCATTGTGATCATTAAATTGACACCAATGTTTTGTCAATGTTTATTTTTGTTGACTATAAAAGTCAATATGAGACTGTCTTTTCGGGACAGATGGAGTATATTCTTTTGGACGGCAATTTAATTTTTAACTTGTTCATTCTGCAATTCTAGCTCTTGGCTTACTAAAACTTTTATGTATGAAAGTCGTATTCTCTGGCCAAATAAAATGAAATGTACCGACTCAATGTAATTCTCTAGGCTAATTAAAAAAGAAAGTTGTATTTAACTTTGAGTTTGTTTAGTTGGAGTATCCATTTTGTAGTCCTTTTTCCTTCATGCATAACTTTCAATATGCATAAAAATAATTATGACACCCGTTAGATTCACTTATTATGGAATCATTTTGTTTACTTGGGCATCAATTTTTTTCGCGTAAAATATCTGAATCGAGATCTCTTGTATCACTTTGTATGTCTTTCTCTATACTACAAATGATCTAACTGTTACATGTTTAAATGATATTAATATAACACCAATCATAATAATTGTGAGTCGTTAGATTACTTGTGGTACAAAAAGCTCACACAAAGTAGTATAGAAGATCTGGACTCAAATTATCCATTTGGAATGGCTCGGCTATTTCGGTTATCATTAATTTTGCAATCAAATTTGCCACCCTCCCTAATTTATGAGCCAGTTATTTCGGTTACATTGTTAGTGACTTGTCATGGACATATATTCAACAACCTGTATCATGTCGGAAATAATTTTAGATGTAGGGTACGCATTTACTCAGTTCATGTGCAATTTTTTGCACATAATAAACAAAGTATAGTTTTTTAGGAATATTACTATAGTATTGACATATGACAAATAGTTCCCCAAAAAAAAAAAAAAAAAAAATCAACTTCCCAAAAAAAATCAAAATAATTTAATTTTTCTTTTGCTTAAGAGTAAATTTGACATAAAAATTGAGCATTCATTTGAGATGGATGAAGTACTGCTCCCTTAGTCCCAAAATACTTGTAGTTCTAGGATTTTTACATAAATTAAATTAAGAAAAGCAATGAATGCATGTTTGCTGGACTAAGGTGGTGTTTGATGTATTAAGCACTTGATGTTTGATGCTTAATGGATTGCAAGGTATGATTTGGAGGTAATGTGCCCTAATAACATTGAGCTCTACATGTTGAAAGTTCCATGAGGCTCTTATTGGTTAAGCAATGATTTTGATTCTTAATTATTAAGAGCCTCACGTAATCTCCAACATCTATATCTCAATGTCATCAAAGGCAACCTACCTCCAAAATATACCTTGCAATTTATTAAGCATCAAGCATTATGTACTTAACAAATCAAACACCACCTAAATTACCCTTGAAACATTTCAAGTACCAAGATAATTAAATGCTTTTACAATGACAACCAGGGGCGGACCCAAGCTTGTCCTTGGGGGTGGCGGTGAACCCCCCAATTTTCCGTTTTCAATAATAAAAAAAAAAAAATTGTTAATAAGTGCACCTCCCTGACTAGCTCTTTGCACACTCCCTTTTAACCCAAAAAAAAAAAAAACGGACGATGCCGCCGACGCCAATGAGCTCCCCCGCTCTGGACCTCCGCCTCCACCACTAGTCCACTGTCCACCTCCATACTCCACTCCGCTCCAATCTTAATCACTCATCGTTTCTTGTAAGTTTTTATTGTTGAGTACTTTAGATTTCTTGAGATTGTTAATTTAGGGTTTTCAAATGAGATTTTTGATATGATTTAGGGTTTATATTATTGATTTATTCCAATGGGATTTTTTATATGATTTAGGGTTAATAATGTTGTTGAGTAATTTAGAGTTTTCATTAGTAATTATTTTTATTAATGATGTTATTGTTTTTTTTTAAAGGATTGGTAGTGTGTTTTTAGTTGTTGATTATGGAGCTATTCTAGAAAAGAAAATCATTACGGTAGGTGGAACTAGTTTTGGGGTAAGTAATTCTATCCCCGTGACAGTGAAAGTTACTGTAAGACACATTTACGTAATTAAATTGGTGATCATTTTTTAAATGATTGTTTTGTATCCTATATTAAAAAAGAGGTGTTTTGGAGCATTACAGATGAAAATGTAATTAAACGCTTTCATAGTATGAAAACGCGTAAAGGACAAATTTAATATGTTTTTGTTTATTGTAATCAATGTAGGTGCATTATTATGTAGAGAACACTTAATTTTTGAAGCTTTATGTAATGTAATTTGTGAACCCCCTTGATTTTGGGTCTGGGTCCGCCCCTGATGACAACTATCATCATAAATAAGAGTATATTTGACAAACAATGTCAAAGTATATCAAAGCAAATCTACAAACATTTTGGGACAAACTTCAACCTCTTAAAATGCAAGTATTTTAGGACGGAGGGAGTATTTTTTATTACATTGATTGAATTATTTGATTTATTCCATATTTCTTTAGTGCTATAATAAATGTCATAGTTAATTTATCAGTTCTTATAAGGACTAAAATATTTGTATATACATGCATGTATTATGATAAAAGTTTACTAAGATTAAAAAAAAAAAATGACCCAAAAGAAGGTATTGTAATATGTATTAGGGCAATTTGCATTATAGTTACACATACAAACAAAGTTAGCTTTTTTACTCAATTTACAATGAATTGCAACTTAATGTGAAAAAGGGTTGCTAAAAATGAAACGTTGGTAATCATATTGAGTAGTTAGTATGTGCTCTATTTATTGGGCTAATTATAATTCGGTTAAATGAGTTTTACGAATTGTTGCAATTGGTTATCGAATATGTAAATGTTTAAATTCAATTCCTAAGTTTGTAAATTTGTTGCAATGTGATGTAAAAATGGATGAGGTGTTAAAAAACTAATAGAATTACGGCCATGTGTCACGCACATGTCATTTTAAGAGGTATTATAGTCTTTTCTTAGGTCATGTGATTGTATTAACGAATACTAGTGAAATTGAACAATTTTTTTTTTCAAATAAATGTTGGAACAAGATGGCTTGCAATACAAGTTATTTAGACTTCCATTAATAAAATCATGACTATAATATTAATATAAAGTATAGTCAAACTTAGTCAATGTGTAGAATCCCTGAAATGTAATTTACCTATTTATGATGGGTAAAATGGTAAATTAACATTGCTTAAGAAATGAATAGGTGTGGTCCCTAAATGAAATGTCACCAAGCCTACTATATAAAGGGACTTCCATCATCCCTTAAAGGTTGCTAGAATCTTTAGTTTCCTCATTAATAATCATCTTCATTTGTTGGAAGAGAAAGAGAGAAATTGAAAGAGACATTTATCATTTAGAAGAACACATTCCTAACAATTGTTCTTCATCTTCTCCCTCAAGATCACATCATGGATTCAACATGTAAATGATCTTGAACGCTTCCGCTTCATCTCTTCCTCTATCTCATTCTAAACTGAGCGAGGCATTCAGGGTTTTATCAAATTGTTTCATCAATTGGTATTAGAGCCCCGTTCATTTTGTTTGAGATTGAGTTCTTTTTAGAAAGCATTAAAACGCTTCTTTTGATTCATTTTTTCCTGTTGAATCATTAATTTTTTGATGTTATTTAAGGACTCTAATTCATTCATAGAGTGCTAATAATCATCATCTAAAATTTCAGAAAATGGTTTGAAAGTTTTGTTCATTAAAACTCAATGATTCAAGTGTGACTATCCCTTCATAACATGGTTTTATGTCTTGTGCATACCATGTGGATCTACTCACTTGATTTCATTAAATTTAAAACAAGATTATCCTTAAATAACATGGTTTTATGTTTTAAGTACATACCATGTGGATCTACTTGTTATTAAATGCCTTTTGGAAAATTTGGACAAAAATCAAAGAAGTGCAGAAATTCTGGCACGGGCGTGCCCTTTGTTTGGCATGGTCGTGCGCATGCATTTCTTGAACCGGTGCATCTGAATAGTGCTGGTCCGGACGGGTGTCTTGTTTAAACCGATCGGACCGGCTCGTTTGGCACGGTCGTGTCTTTGGTTTAGCACGGCCGTGCTCACTGTACCGTGAGAACATGTCTTTTCCGCTAATTTTGGCACGGTCGTGCCTTATGTTTAGCACGGTTGTGCACATTACGCCGAGAAAAACAATGTTTCTGTAAATTGATGCACGGCCGTGCACTTTTATATGCTCGACCGTGCATCTACTGTTCATCAGAATTGAATTTCGCATAATTTTTTTTTCCTCTTGAACAAAACATTCATTTTTCAAACCTTAAAGCCTTGATTAATTATATGCTTTGACAATTTTATTCATTGTTTAAATAATATTGTCGCCTAAGTGATTTACGTTATTTAAACCCTAAAATTGTAAAGTGTTGGATGTTTAAGTTGATATGTGAATGGCTTGAATTTTCCAAAGAAGATCTTGACATTTGACTAAACTTGGGCATTCATGTGGTAACAAGTAAAATGAACATTAGGTTATTTTCTTAGGTACTTATGTCGGCTCAAAGGAAGATTAAGTATTTATTAAAATATAAAGTTCAAATTACTTGTTGCCTAAGGCAATCATTTATGAGTCAACTCGCAATCCAAAGATTAGTTTTGATGTCATGTTGATTGTCTTGTTGATGGATTTCGTTGATATAATTAATCATTTTTCATTATGTAGTGTCTTATACATGTTTTGTATTCATTCTTGTTCTCGAAATTCCAACAGATTTACTTATAGCTTCATCCGTGATTACTGCTATGAGTACCGTACCGATGCTTAATGGGACTAATTTTAAAACTTGAAAAAATAATTTGATGATGATCTTAGGCTATATAGACATAGATCATGCATTAAGGGAGCCGTTTCCTCTTCCTCTCTCTAACAAAAGCACTCAAGAAGAGTGCTTAAATGAGGAGAAGTGGAAACGCTCCAATCGTGTGAGCCTAATGATCATGAATATAGTTGTCCCGGAGACCATTATGACCGGTATCTCCAAGGATATTGATGCTAAAATATTCCTTGATATGCTTGAGGAACGTTTGGCATCTACCTCTTCTCATGGGACAAAGAGAAAAGGGAAGGATGTTGCGGTTGCAAGAAATAAGAAGCTTAAGAGATCATCTAATGATCATGAAGAATGCTTCTTTTGCAAGAACCTCTGTTAGGATTCATTGTTAGTACACCCACCTGATTTGATTGACCCATTCCACGTGTCTTTTTATGGACTTTAGGTTTACTTGTAATGAAGTTTTACTTCAATTTTTAGACAAGTCCATTTCTAGATGTTTAGT
The DNA here is from genome assembly GCA_026119855.1 of Campanula takesimana. NCBI lineage: Eukaryota > Viridiplantae > Streptophyta > Magnoliopsida > Asterales > Campanulaceae > Campanula > Campanula takesimana. The sequence goes on from JAOWBW010000401.1 coordinate 887,480, forward strand.
AGTTAGGTTGAGTTATGATCGGTTTATTCAAAGCGGTTTAGTGTCCCTCAAGCCGCCATCTTCAAAACCGCCAGCATGATGCCTTAAGTCCTTCATCAAACCGCAGTTTGTGTCTTTGATGAAACCGCATTTCAAGTTCATTCATGAAACCGCACATGCATCTGGTGGAACCGCCGACCAAGATATTGAAGAAATTATTGCTGTCATTTACTCCTTGAAGACAAACATGCGCTTTTCAACAGTAAATGAATGACTGGTGACTTGTCCTTAAAACTTAAAGTCATGTTTCAGTTATTCTTGGAATGTCGGTTTGTCTAGCTTTTTGAAAAGTTACCGTTGTACTTTTCCAACAACTAAAAGGACAATGTCAGGTAGTGATCCAACAACTTCCTGCCACAAAGCAAAAGCAAAGGACGACAGTGACAGGTCAACCAATGGGATTGTGACAACGCATAAAACCGCCATACAATGACTCACCTCATTGTCCAACGGTCACTAATGCCTTCACTATAAATAGCCTTCATTGTTCAACATTGAAGGTTGCTGGGCTTCAAAGAGAATATCCCAAGTATTCAAGTTTGCTTTGAAGATTGAAAACCCAGATATTCATATCTTCATCATCTCCTTAGCAAACCCAGAGTTCTTCATCAAAGCTTCAAGCCTTCAAATCATCACAACTCAGCCTTGCACAGAAAGTAATCACTTGCTCACCATCACTTAGATATTTTGAGCTCTTGATTTCTTTCTACACTACACACCCGGAGTATATTTTCTTATAGATTATATACCTCGAAAACACAGGTTGTTATAATAGCATTGTTAGGTTAGATTGTTTATTTAGAGTTTGGATTCTTTTGTAATCTTGTAAAAACTCCTCTAAATCAATACAAGTCTAGTAGTAGCTATTAGAAAATCCTAGGCTAACCACCTAGGTAGAGGACGTAGTTCTTTCAAGAACGAACCTCTTCATATTGTGTGTCCTTGATCTTTATTTTCTGTCTTGTCATTTACATTTATGTTTATGAGCTTTATTTACTTTCATGTGAAATGACTTGATAAATGATTTGCATACTTTTGTGATACTTAAGTTGTGCCCTGTCAGTTGCATCATTCCTTTTCAACCACTTAAACCGTCCAACTCTTTATAATTCAGTTTGGACAAAACCGCAAAACTCCGCTGTGCATTTTATCTGAGCGGTTCTAGTGCTTTAAACCGCAATAGACCAAACTGATAAGTACTTGGTTGATTTTCAAGGGTATTCCAAAAAAGATTTTAAACCGCTATTCACCCCCCCCCCCCTCTAGCGGTTCTATACCCTTGTTGCCCTTTGGGACCAACAAGTGGTATCAGAGCCTATCCACCAAAAGTTATTTTACAAGCTTAACCGCTTGGGTGCTGATCCAATGGCAAACATAAATTCCCATATGATGCAGACATCCAACTCTAATCACTTGCCTATTCTTAATGAAGATAGTTTCATCTTCTGGAAAGATAGGATGAAGAAGCACATGATATCTGAGGATCGCAGATTATGGACTGCAATTGTTAATGGACCCTATGTCCCGATGAAGGCTAACCCTGATGCAGGTACTGCTGGACAAACTGCGGAAATCAAGAAGCCGGAAGCTGAATGGACCGAAACTGATCAACGGAATGTGGACTTTGATGGAAGAGCTATGTCCATGCTTGTATCAGCTATTGATCTAAGAACTCACTCAAAGGTTCTAGATTGCAATACCGCAAAGGAAACATGGGATGGCATCATTGACTTTCTGGAAGGAGATGCCGACACCAAGAAGAACCGCCTCTACCAACAGAGAAGGCTCTTTGATTACTTTGTCAAAGACCCAAAGGAATCTCTTCGCCAATGCTATGAGCGGTTCGTGGAAATTGTCAATGTATGTTTCTCTCTAGGGCACAAGTATTCCAATACTGACCTGAACATGAGATTCATGCAATCTCTTGGTAGCAAATGTGTAACGCCCATCCTTAATCTCGTTAAATATTTGACTTATTTGTTAAATATTTGACTTACTTGTTAAATTCTTGACTAGCATATTTATATGCTATTTTATTTGAGTTAATTATTTAATTACTTTAGAAAATTAAGGTGGTTAAATGTCAAAGTTGAAAGTTTAGGGGCCTTTTTGTCAAAATTAGAACTTGAGGGGCCAAATTGCAATTCTTGGAAAGTGTCAAGTATATCTTGTGGGTTTGCTTTCTTCTCAGAAGCATTTCTCCCCAAATTTCTTACGCTCTCTCTGGTTCTTAAAAGCTAAGTTAGGATTCTTCCTATTCTCTACTCCTCGAGCTTAATTATCACTCCGTTCGTGATTCTGGTCCCGGATAAATATTCGTGGCGCTGAATAGAACGTTTCCTGCCGATCAAAAATTAATTTGGGTCAACTTGATTTCGGACTAGGTAAGTTATTGACTCCCCCTTACTTGTAATAACATGCATATATGTTATTCCCGCTACTTGTTCTTGTTAAAATTGTGTTTTGGGCAATTTTTGTGATACTTGTAAAATTGGGTCGAAGGGAGTATTTTTATACTAGTGCAGAGTACAGAGAACCTAGTAAATGGGTTTGCAAACATAGTAGGAATTTATACTCCTATTCGTGAGACGGTAAAATAGTAACTTGATTTAAATATTATTAGAAAGGTTGTACCATTATTTGTGGTACGGGGAAATGAATGGAAGTATCTCTAAATGGGTATATTAGTATAATATAAAATTGTACTTATACTTTTGGGGACGGTGAAATATTAAATAGGAATAAAAGGAAATTGTCCTATTATTTATGGGACGGTAAAAGAAATGATTTGGGCTTGAAATAGGAGTTCTAAACTTGTTAGTATACTCCTGAGAATGTTAGGAGTGTTAGTTAAATGTTACTCCTACGTGTGGGACGGAGAATTAATGAAACTTGAATTCAGGGGAAAAGGGCCAAAATTTGTACCGCACGGTCGTGTGCCTTTATTTGGCACGGTCGTGCCAAATTGTTACCTTTAGGCAAATTCCCTCGTCAGTGATAGCACGGTCGTGCCAAATTGTAGAGCACGGTCGTGCCAGGGCTGAGCACGGTCATGTACTTTTATTGGGCATGGTCGGGCCGAAAATGAATTTTGTGTGAAAATCCCTCGGCAGTGTTAGCACGGTCGTGCCATTTTTGCACACGCGGTCGTGCCAAAAATGCCCTCCAGACTGATTGCCTCGCCAGATTTAGCACGGTCGTGCCATTTTTGGCTGCACGGTCGTGCCAATGTGATTAGCACGGTCGCGTTCCTTGGTGTGCACGGTCGTGCCACCTGGAATCTAATTGTCCTCCTTGAATTGTTTCCTTCATAACTTTCTATAGGAAAGTCGGAATCAAGATCCGAAAGAAGCTGAATAACCTATACTTAGAGGGCTATTCAAAGAATAAATTAATGAGGTTTTAAAGTGACTGTCTAGAGAACCTAGATAGGTGTTTTAGGACATTGAACTTGAGTATAAGAATATGAATGCTCTTATGTGTCTGGAAATCAACGTCTTGTGTACCTTAGGGGTATAAAACAATGTTTTGAACTTGAACATCCTAAGAATAGGATTGAGAATTGGTAAGAGTAAAGTGTATAACTCTTATACATGATTGAATGTCCAAAGATTGGAATAAAACTTGAAGTATAAGACAATAAAATCTTGTACATGACTTGAACATCCAAAGAAAAGGGATTAAAACATGAATATAAGATTAATAAATCTTGTATATGCCTTGACACCAATATATGGGTAAGGTGTAAACTCGAAAGTGCTCAGAACAAGCCTTAACGTGAATAAGAAATATTCTTGACTTGTATGTGCAATCATCGCACATAGTTACTTGATAACAATGTAGCTTCTTGATTACCTGAAGCTTGTTTCCCGTTGAGCTAGTCCACGAATCTTGGATTAGTCTCCCCTCTCGTAGCTAAAGTTTGTGTACCTAAAGGACACCAACTAATGCCTTGAAATTGAATATCCTAGGAATAGGATCGTGAACTTGATTGGGAGATGTATAGCTCATCTTCTTAATTAAAACGTGAATATAAGATGAGTAAATCTTGTACTTGTCTTAAATAACCAAAGAGTTGGATTGATAACTTAAGTATAAGTTAATTAACTCTTGTACATGTTTAACCATCCAAGAAAATGGATTGAGAACTTGGATACAAGATGATAAAATCTTGTAAAAGTCTTGATTGTCTTGAAAGTCTTGAATGTCTTGAAACCATTACATGAGTATGATAATAAACTTGAAAGATTCTTGATGTGTATATGCAAATCTTGCATGTAGCTACTTGATAGAATGTAGCTTCTTGATTATTTGATATATGACATGTGTTCCTAAAGAAAATAAGGACTAGTGTAATATGAAGATCATTCATATAATCGTGAATACTACGATTTAAATTAATAAGAATGGTTATAGAACACAAAATGTGTTAGAAAATGTATTCGATTATTAACGATGCATATACGTGAAGTATGACTGTGTCTAAGTACAATATGACCTATTCTACTACGTGTTTAGAGTATAATGTATTGAGCTCTATTTGATAGTAAGGGTATCGTGGTAGACACTTTAATGTGTTAAACGTGATATGAATATGTACGTGCAAACTTGGCATGTGACAAAGTGATATACCCTACTACTTGACTGAAGCCTGTTATTAATGGACTCTTACTTGGATTGATCGTGTTACATGGACACTTACGTGCCATAGTTGAACTTGATTGGTATTCGCAATAATTGAGTACGTGTACTTATATTCTCGTGAGCACATGATATATGATTACATGGTGCATATTCTCGTGAGCACATGATATATGATTACATGGTGCATATTCTCGTGAGCACATGATACATGATTACATGGTGCATAAAGAATAGTCCACTAATAAGGGACTGAGTTTTATTCTCGTAGTTCAAGTAAACATCTACTTGTGCATTCTTGTGTGAGTCCAGCTGGTTCTCCTTGCTTGTTCGAAAATATATAGGTTCACGCTTGTCGCGAGAGCTGGGGCTTAAGTGACAATCGGGTCCCTATGTATTTCCGCCTGACCCCTTACTACCGGCCATAGTAAGGGCATAGCTTCCTTGATTGGAGCAATAAGCCTGACTTAAGTAAATGCTAAACTCATGTCTTGAACACCACGTGGATCTTGTTCTTGTGGATGACACTGGTTACCAGGTCTTCTTATATACTGCACAGCAGTTTCTTGTTCTTGTTCTTGGTTGTCCTCAGCTAGAAAAGCATCGACAACAAATGGTATTCTTGGGAGGAATAAGGAAGGATTCAGGTAAAAATGCGTGATAGGCCTATGTGCATCTTGGTGAGTTGGTCTAGCCTCTCACTCTACTTGACTACTTGTTACCTGAATCTTTCTTGAGCTTGATTACTTGTTGGGTTGGCTTAGCCTCTCCTATACTTGTTACTTGATGATACTTGATATATGTTTAGTTGAGTATCTACTTGTATTGCATGATAACATGACATATAGTTGCATGTTAATAGCTTACTGAGATTTATCTCACCCTTTATTTGTTTAATTGTTTCCCCCCCCCTAGGAAAGCAGGGAATAATACGCAGTGAGGCTCGACTTAGCTGGGAATTTACTCAACAGGATATTCTTGTTTGAAGTTAGTGTCCTTTTATACATTGGTAAGGACGAGGTTGTATGAGTTATTAAACTCTGGGCTTGTATTGGGGTAGTATTTGTTGTCCCTAGACAGTTCTTGATGCCAGCTTATTTGCTAGGCATGTCTTCCGCTGTATGTAACCTTGTTTGGTTTTAATTTTCTTGGTCTAGAACTCGTGTGAGCTATCTTAGCTCCCTACTCTTGAGTATATATATCATGTCAGTTTTGTTTTTAACAGGTATTGTTCCTATTTCCCGTTATTTTCTTGTTTCTTGTTAGTCACGCGCACCAGGTTCGAGGTTCTATTAGGGAATCCCGGGACTTGGGGCGTGTCAAAATGGCTGATCAAAACTACCAACATTGAAGACAACAAAGATCTGGAAGCTCTTGATCTTCGTCATCTTTATGCCATGCTAAGGGTATTTGAATTCAAGCTTGAGGAAGCTCATGAAACCGAAAACAGATTCAAGTCTCTTTCTCTTGCCGCTTTCAACAATGCCACATCTCCGGTTTACAATCCAGATCACCATCAAACCGCACCTAATATCCATTTACAAACCGCTTCTTTTGATCCAAATATTCCAAGATATATTTCTCAAACCGCACCTCCAGAGTATTACCAACCGCCTCATCAACCTTACCCTCAACATCATCAACCCTATTCTCAACCTCAGCAATCTCATCAATCCTACACTCCATCTCAAAATTCCCAAAGAGTAGCATCTAGTTCTACTCAAGTTGACTTTGATGACATGGATGATGATGAGTTTGCTCTCTATGTGAAAAACTACACCAAGTTCAGAAAGAACAGAGCTCAATCTCAGTCAGGCGGCCCTGCAAAGTTTGTCCCTCCAACCAGATTCAACAAAGCAGCTGATGCTAAGAAAAAGGATGATCTTGTTTGTTACAACTGCAGACAACCGGGTCATTTTGCCTCTAGTTGTCCCAAACCGCGATATGAAGCAGCTCCTGCCAAGAAACCGTTCAACAAAAAGTTTTTCAAGAGAAGAGGAATGGTTGCTGAACAAGGAGAACAACCATTAACATGGATGGGTTCTGATACAGATGATAGTGATGAAGATGAAGGAGTTGCAAATCTTTGCCTAATGGGATTTGAAGAAAAGGTTGAAATTGACGAAAGCCTTCCACTGCCACTCCATCAAATGAAGTCAGTTTCACCAAAAACTCCTGAAGCTAAACAAGGCAAAACTCCTACTTCACCAAACTACTCTCCTGAGGATCAAACCGAACAAAGCCATGATGACCAGGTACTTGAACGTGCTAATGTCATTTGTCAACAACACACTGTGCTTAAAAAGGCATATAAATTAATGGCTGCGGAACTTGAATATTCCCAAAAAGAATGCAAGTCCCATAAGGAGGAGATTGAAAAACTCAAGCTCCAAATTGTTGGGATAGCTTCTGTTGTGGAAGAAAACCGCTATCTTAAGGATAGAACCAAGGTTCTTAACACCCGAATCCATGATCTTACTGCACAAAGGGATGAACTTCAAAAAGTGACCGATGTGTGGACTAAGTCTGGAGTCACCATGGAACAAATCGTTAATTCACAAATTCTCTCTAAGGAGAAAAGTGGATTAGGATTTAAAACTGATGATGGGTGTAAGTGTCCTTGTCTTTGTGCTGAAGGTGGTGTGAAACCAACTGAACAAACCAAAGAAATTCCTAAGGTAAATCATGCTGGTAAAAAGGGCTCAACACAAGAAATTAAAAAGCAAAATGATTTCTATGAGTATCCTAAAAACCAGACTGGGAGAGATCCAAAGTGGAAAGAGAAATCCACAGCGGCTGAGGCAACCAAGGAAGTATTGAGTGATGAAACCGCTCCTAGTCGGTTTAAGGAATATCCTGTTATATTTCCTAAAGCCGCACCAAAGAGAAAGGTGGAATTCAAGAAGGTTAACTTTGTTAAAGCCAAAACCGCTGACCCAGTAAAACATGATAAACCGAAGGTCAGTAATGGATTTGTAAAACCGCAACCACAACCTAGCTTAATTCATTATTCTATCTGTGCCGACTTTGGTCATAGTGCTGGTCATTGTCTTTTAAGATTCACACCCAATGCCAAGGGACGTAAAAATCCTAAGGTCAAACAGGTGTGGGTCCCAAAAAGGTGCTAACCCTAGGACCCAAGGAATAAGGGGGGCCAAAACCTTTCGTGTTTATTTTTTAGATTTCATGTTTTATGGCTGGAACCGCTAAGAAGAAGAAGGATCTCTGGTATTTGGATAGTGGATGCTCATGACACATGACTGGAGATTCAGAACTACTCTGCAGTTTCATCCAAATGAAAGGTCCCCCAGTAGTGTTTGGTAACAACAAGAAAGGAGAAACAGTAGGATATGGAGCAATCAAACAAGGAAAAGTGTCTATTGAAAATGTATCACTAGTAGAAGGACTCAAGCGCAACCTTCTCTCCATATCTCAGTTTTGTGACAAATGAATGAACTGCATCTTCACATCAACTAGCTGTTATATCAAAGATGCTTCCTCTGGAGTCACTCTACTGACTGGCAACAGAACAGGTGATTTTTATATAATTGATTTAAGCAATATTGTTTCTATTGCTGACCTCTATTTTGTAGCCAAAAATATAAGTGAAAGCAGCTGGTTATGGCATAAGCGGCTCAACCACTTGAACTTCAAGTATCTAGCAAAACTGCACAGGGATAGTCTAGTAAAAGGACTACCCAAAGTGGCTGACCATCATGATGAAAAGTGTAAAGCATGCCAGCTTGGAAATCAGCCCAAACAGTCATTTCCTAGTAAAACCGCGCCTTCAACGAACCGATGTTTGCAACTGCTGCACATGGATTTATTTGGACCTGTCCCAACCGCCAGTATAGGAGGAAACCGCTATACACTTGTGGTGGTTGATGATTATTCAAGATATACATGGGTGGAAATGATGGCCTCTAAAGATGATACTAATGGCATCGTAACCGCTCTCTTTAGACAGCTCCAAACTCAGAAATTGGATGACATTGTTGCCGTGCGTTCAGATAATGGAACCGAATTTACAAACAATGGTGTTGCCCAATATTGTGATGATCATGGAATTGATCATAATTTCTCTGCCGCTGGAGTTCCAAAAACAGAATGGAGTAGTGGAAAGAAAGAACAGAACTTTGATTGAAGCCGGGAAGACTATGATTACAGAAGCCAAGCTTCCCAAATACTTCTGGGCCGAAGCCGTCAATACCGCATGCTTCACCCAGAACCGCTCCCTCATCATCAAAGTTCACAACAAGACTCCTTATGAATTGTGGAGAGGCAGATCACCCAACATTGCCTTCTTCAAGATATTTGGATGCAAGTGCTACATCTTGTACAATGGCAAAGAGCATCGAGGTAAATTTGATGCTAAGGCCGATGAAGGTATTTTTGTTGGCTATTCTAAACACTCCAAAGCTTTTCGTTGTTTCAATAAGACATCTTTAAAAATTGTAGAGTCAGTCCATGTTACATTTGATGAACATGCTTTCCTTGAGCCACATATGGCTCCAAATGTTGCTAATGATTTTAGTGATTTTGAGACAGGCACTAGACATAGAGCAACTGACAACCATCCTACTCAAACCGCTACATCCAGTTCTTCAGCCGCACCTACTCAAACCGCTGATGGTGTAACTGTTGAACCGCTGTCTTCTGACCCCATTCAAACTGTTGAACCAGTTCCAAATCTAACCTTCAATGAAGATTTCAATGATTATCAGGATGATCCTCCTCTGGAAAATCTTCAAGAAATAGTGGTTCAAGACAACCTCCCTCCTGAAATTAATGAGCATAGAGACCATCCAACTGCCAACGTTATTGGTCCTATCAGTACTGGTGTCCAAACCAGAGGGAGTTTGACTCACAGAGATAATCACAGTTTGTTCCCAACTGTTCTATTATCTCAGATGGAACCGAAGAAGGTAGATGAAGCTCTAAGTGATCCAAGTTGGGTAATTACAATGCAAGAAGAGCTTAATCAGTTTGAAAGATGCAAAGTTTGGACTCTAGTTCCAAGGCCCAGAGATCACACTGTAATTGGAACAAAATGGGTATATAGAAACAAGATGGATGAAAGTGGTACAATAACAAGAAACAAAGCTAGGTTGGTTGCTCAAGGTTATAGGCAAGAAGAAGAGATTGATTATGATGAAACCTTTGCCCATGTAGCCAGACTTGAAGCCATAAGATTGTTCCTGGCCTATGCATCCTTCAAGAAATTCAAGTTATATCAAATGGATGTGAAGAGTGCATTTCTGAATGGTGAACTACAAGAAGAAGTTTATGTAGCTCAACCGCTAGGATTTGAAGACAACAAACTTCCTAATCATGTCTTCAAACTCAAGAAAGCATTGTATGGACTCAAACAAGCTCCAAGAGCATGGTATGACACTCTATCTAAATTTCTTATTGAACAAGGCTTCTCTCGAGGTAAAATTGATACAACTCTATTTATAGCTAAATACAAAAGTCATTCATTATTAGTTCAAATATATGTTGATGATATTATTTTTGGTTCTACTAATGAAACTATGTGTGTTAAGTTTGAGAAGCTAATGAAGAGTAAATTTGAAATGAGTATGATGGGAGAATTGACATTCTTTCTTGGACTCCAAGTCAAGCAATGCCATGATGGGATCTTTATCAACCAAGCCAAATACACTAAAGATTTGATAAAGAAGTTCGGGCTTGAAACCGCTAAACCAGTTGATACCCCAATGCCTAAGGCCTGCAGTTTGGATCGAGATGAACATGGTAAGAAAGTTGATCAAACTCTCTACCGAGGTATGATTGGCTCTCTACTTTACTTAACTGCAAGTAGGCCAGATATCATGTTTAGTGTTTGTGTTTGTGCTAGATTTCAAGCTGACCCTAGAGAATCTCATCTTATTGCTGTTAAACGTATTATTAGATATTTATGTGGATCTGTTAACCTTGGACTTTGGTACTCCAAAGAATCTTCATTTGATCTATTAGGTTATTCAGATGCTGACTTTGCAGCATGTAAGATAAGCAGAAAGAGCAGAAGTGGTACTTGTCAGTTCCTTGGAACGCGGCTTGTATCATGGTCCAGCAAGAAACAAGCGTCGGTTTCAGTCTCAACCGCTGAAGCTGAATATATAGCGGCTGGAAGCTGTTGCTCTCAAATTCTCTGGATGAAACAATAGTTGGAGGACTACGGGATATTTGAACAAAACTGCCCTATCTACTGTGATAGCACTGCTGCAATATCCATCTCTAACAATCCTGTTCAGCACTCAAAAACCAAGCACATCGACATAAGATATCATTTCCTCAAAGACCATGTTGAAAATAAAAACATTTTTCTAGCAAAGGTAAGAACAGATGATCAAATTGCTGACATTCTCACCAAACCGCTTGAAAATTCCAGGTTCTATCATTTACGAGGAGAAATGGGTATGTTAGAACTAACTTAAGATATCATATCTATATATATTATTATTAATATCTCTTGTTTAAGTGTTTTGGCTATGCTTAGAAAAGTCATCTAGTGTGCGGTTCTGTCATTATTGAAACCGCATCAATAAATGGTTCGGTACAAGATACTCCATCAAACTGACGAGTCAAAATAAATGAAATCGGTTCTTTCAAAACCGACAAGAAAGCAAAGTCATTCGGTTTAAACATATAAACCGCCATCAGATTAGAGAGACATCAGTTTCATGAAAACTGCTAAAGAAGCAAGGTAAGTCGGTTTGCTCAATCAAACTGCTCAGGTATGAAATTGCATTTTAGTCCCTACTTTATGTCATATCAATTTTAAGGACCCTTTTGCAATTTTCTCTGCCGCATTAAATTCTATGTGACGTGGGACGCCATCTGGAGATAATCGTGCGCCGTTCTCGTCGTTCCATTACCCGAGAAACAGTTAATTGAGTATAAAAGACAAAGTTTATTTCTTTTGACCTTTTTACCTTCTTCCTCATTTGCGTATACTCTCTCTCTCTCTCTCTCTCTCTCTCTCTCTCTCTCTCTCTCATCTGCACTCTATTCTCAACCTCTAATATTTCCCATACTTCTTTGAAATTTAAAATGGCACCTAAGAAATCTTCAGACCCTTCTGCTCCATCTACATCTAAAACATCCAAAGGCGATATGGTATGATTTCTTGAACCCTTCACTCTAGCATTTCATTTTTTCCGCCATTGTTGTTCGAAAAAGCTTGTTCGTCTTATCATTTTTTTTACTTGCTTTTTCTTTCAATTTTTGGTTGATTATGATTACGTATGTTCATATATGCTGGGTTTGATGTTTATTTCATGTCTTTTGTTCAATTTTTGAACAATTTTGATTTTTGGGTTTTTCGGGTGTTCATTCGTATTTATTTTGATACTATGTTCTGGGTTTATTATTTGAACTTGTTATTTTAGAACTTTGTTAGTATCTGCTATTTTCGAGTCTTTTGGTATACTTCTTTCTTAATTTGGTTAAGTTTTTGTTTTGCATGTTTATCCCTTGTTCATCATGTTCTTCATGCATTCAAATGTTTTTTCAAATTATTTCCATGTCTAGTTTTGGGTGTTTACCATTTTACCCATATTTTACTTCAACCGCTTATTTCATTGTTAGGATTCCTTGTAGCAGTTTGAATGCTTGATTTATTCAAACTGCTTGCACCAAACTCTTACTAAACTTTGATTATTTTTTAGGATGAATCCAACTTTGTACCTGGATCTCATATCATCAAAGCCGAATTTGAAGCCGATGCAGTTGGAAGAAAACTGCTTGCCTTACTGGAATTGTCAAAACTGCTGCCACTATTCCAGCTGGATGAACCTAAGTTTGACAAAAGGCTATGTGCAGAATTCTTTGACAATGGGATTGTCTGTGAGGTACCCCTCTTGAATGGTAAAGGAGAAGAGATCAGAGACTTAGAGTCTGGGGAGGTTAAGACTGAAAATGCCATCAAGTCCACTGTCAGGACAAAGGATGTAGTTTTATCTGCTTCAAAGGTTGCTATTTTGGCTGGACTGGAGAATTCTGGAATCCTTTCTATCAAACCAGAGTTAGTCAGCCGAACTACTGAGGAGCTCTTGGGGGTCTCTGTCTTCAACACTAAGTCCACCCCTAAGAAGGAGTTTGGAGAAGTAATGGTGATGTTGTGTGACTTAGTAGACACTGGAGTGATGTGCAAGAATGGCAATCACAGCAACTTCACTTCTGAGCAGTACAACTACTGCGTGGCTATCTACAAAGGGAAGAAGCTGCACTGGCCAAGGATCATCATGCAAGAAATGATCAATGCCCTCAGCCGCCACACTTCTGCCAAAGCCGCTGGTAAAACAAAGATCAGAACTCATTGCAAACTCTTAACTAAATTCCTTCATCAGGACTCCGTGATCTTTAAGGCTTCAGTGGCAAATGAAGCTGAGTGGGTGCAACCGAATGAGAAGACCTTATTTGGTGCTTCAAAGCTTGATGCTTTCAGAACTGCGTTTGGATGGCGGTTTGCACAAGCGGTATGGTCTGCTGATCCTATGCCTGAAGAACAGAGAGGTCCCTTTCCTGAGGCTCGGCTCAATAAGTCAGGCAAACCTTATGCCGGTGCCATAGCAGATAAAGCCGCTGCTACTAGAGCTAGAGAAGCTGCTCAAACTGCCACCCTGAATAGGCTAGGAGTTAGCCTGGATGGAACTGAGGCTCCGGTTGAGAGGGAGTCTGCGGTTGAGGGGGAGCCTGCAATCCCTGCGGCTCAACCCAGGGAAACCGCGGCTCCAAGAAAGAAGAAAGTCAAGCTTACTGAAACTTCCAAACCCTCATCCATTCTTCCTCCAAAACCGACCTTACCAAAATCCTTCCTTATTCTATCCAATCCCTCTTCTGAACCGCTTCCACCTTACTCTAAACCAATTCCTTTTACAAAACCAACTCCTCCTATCCCTTCTAAACCTCAGATAAAACCCCTTTCCCCAATCAAGCCAAATGTTAAAAAATCAATGAACTTTGCACAAGATGTAAATCTGTTGAGGAAACTAAAAGCCTCCACCTCTGAACCCAAAACTATCTCACCTCCAAAATCCCCTCTCAAAATGCCAACTGTTCAATTCACTGAAGAACAGTTGCAGCTAATCTTTTCTGCCCTTCCCAACCTTAAACCCTCCACTCAAACCGAGCCTGAGCAGACTGAAGTGTCTGAGGCTGCGGTTCCAGTTGAACAAGCTGAGGTATCTACAAGTGCGGTTCAGCCTGAGCAAACTGATGAGTTTGAGGCTGCAGTATTGCCTGAGCAGACTGATGCGTCTGAGGCAGTTCAAGATGAACCTGAGCAAGATGATGAAAATCTTGAGGTTCAACCGCTGAAGAAGAAGAGAAGGTTAGTGAAGAAATATGATTTTGTGGAGCACTGGCAATCAAGTCCACCTGGTGCAATGGACTTCACTGAAGCTTCTGACAAGAAGGATCATTCACCCACTGAAGGCCCATTTGCAAAGGAGTTGAGAGAAAGGGCTGAAATGAGAAAAGCTGGAATAGATCCCATGCTGGTTGAAGCCGCTACTCCTTCGTTGAAACGAAAGCTGGAGTTTGATTCACCAGAGCACACTCCTTCACCTTCTGAATCCCCTACACTGCCTTTCGCTTCAGCAGTTCAACCGTCGGCTCAACCGCAACTGATCAACATCTCTGCCCCTTCGGTTCTGCTTGAATTTACAGTTGCAGTTAGGTCTCCCAAACCGCGTGGTTTGAAAAGGAAGTGTGCACAGGACATAGCGGGTTACCTAAAGAAGTTTAGAGATACTACTTCCAAAGCCAACCGCCATGGAGCCATCATTAGAGCCGCCAACAAACATGAAGAGCAACGACTCAAGTATGGTCGTCCAAATCCATTTGCAATATTTCCAGCTGATGAGTCTCAAGCTGCTTCAGATCAACTGATTGTTTCAACTCTTGATCAAATTATTGAAGATCTGGCAGTTGAGTTCATCTTCTCTCTATGCTCTCAATTTTTCTTTAGGATCAACTGCACTGTATTTCCTTATCTTTATAGATGGCAGTTATCTCCTTATTCTTCCTTTCCTCTCTCCAATACCCAACTTCTTTCCATTTCCACTTCTTTTCCCTACACTTCATTTTCTATCATTCCTTTCCCTTCCTCTCTTTTTGAAACTGATCCAGTCAAGATTCAGTTTGTTCTGGATTCATTTTTTGCCCAATCTGCATTTCTTTCCTCTCTTCCCTTCCTTGTTGATGCCATTAAGAGGGAGAATGCTGTTGACCCTCGTATTGGGAGAATGGAATTCAAAATTGAAACCCTTCTGGAGAACCAGCTCAAGTTAGAACAGAAGGTTGAAACTTTGAATGAGCTGACTTCTCTCAGACTTGAAGCGGCCCAAGAAATGAATGAGGCTCTGGAGAAGAAGTTAGACCAACTAGCTGATCTAACAGTTTCATCAACTGACTACTTAGTTCAGTATGCCAACGACCTGAAAAAGCTTTCTGAGAAAATCTTAGAGAAGGTAAATGAACCGACCCATCTTCATCTCAAGTCAGCTGAATATGTGTTTGAAACCGCCATCATAGTTGAGCCTTCTGATGCTCAAACCGTTGTCCAAGCCGCCGCTAGGGTTCCTGATAGAACTGATTAGAATTCTTTCTATCTTTTGTAATCAGTTTTTGCCTTTCATTATTCTCCTTGTAATTTGTAACTTCTAAAACCTTTAAAAGGATTATAATGAAAATGAATGCATTACATTTTATTCCAAAACTTTGTTTATTCAAACTACTTGTTTGTGGAACAATGCATTTCTAAAAACTCATGCACTACTCATCATGAAAAAATTTCTAAGTGTATGTGTTTTAAACATTCAGTTTAAACATGCATATCTGATTTTCATAATCATATCTCTTTATATGCATCTGAATGAATTTCTTATCTATCTGTTTTTCATTTCCTTTGTCTTTGATAGATTAGAAATCTATGGTATAGCATTGTGTGTGCATTTGACTTGGGACATGAAATTTCAATACATACTCATTTGAGCATGTTCTTACCAAGTACAATGTTTGCTCTATCATAGTGTGGTAATGGCATCAATCAAATAGGGGGAGATTGTTAGGATTCATTGTTAGTACACCCACCTGATTTGATTGACCCATTCCACGTGTCTTTTTATGGACTTTAGGTTTACTTGTAATGAAGTTTTACTTCAATTTTTAGACAAGTCCATTTCTAGATGTTTAGTAGTTAGGCTGAGTTATGATCGGTTTATTCATAGCGGTTTAGTGTCCCTCAAGCCGCCATCTTCAAAACCGCCAGCATGATGCCTTAAGTCCTTCATCAAACCGCAGTTTGTGTCTTTGATGAAACCGCATTTCAAGTTCATTCATGAAACCGCACATGCATCTGGTGGAACCGCCGACCAAGATATTGAAGATATTATTGCTATCATTTACTCCTTGAAGACAAACATGCGCTTTTCAACCGTAAATGAATGACTGGTGACTTGTCCTTAAAACTTCAAGTCATGTTTCTGTTATTCTTGGAATATCGGTTTGTCTAGCTTTTTGAAAAGTTACCGTTGTACATTTCCAACAACTAAAAGGACAGCCACAAAGCAAAAGCAAAGGACGACAGTGACAGGTCAACCAATGGGATTGTGACAACGCATAAAACCGCCATACAATGACTCACCTCATTGTCCAACGGTCACTAATGCCTTCACTATAAATAGCCTTCATTGTTCAACATTGAAGGTTGCTGAGCTTCAAAGAGAATATCCCAAGTATTCAAGTTTGCTTTGAAGATTGAAAACCCAGATATTCATATCTTCATCATCTCCTTAGCAAACCCAGAGTTCTTCATCAAAGCTTCAAGCCTTCAAATCATCACAACTCAGCCTTGCACAGAAAGAAATCACTTACTCACCATCACTTAGATATTTTGAGCTCTTGATTTCTTTCCACACTACACACCCGGAGTATATTTTCTTATAGATTATATACCTCGAAAACACAGGTTGTTATAATAGCATTGTTAGGTTTTAAAAACTCCTCTAAATCAATACAAGTCTAGTAGCTATTAGAAAATCCTAGGCTAACCACCTAGGTAGAGGACGTAGTTCTTTCAAGAACGAACCTCTTCATATTGTGTGTCCTTGATCTTTATTTTCTGTCTTGTCATTTACATTTATGTTTATGAGCTTTATTTACTTTCATGTGAAATGACTTGATAAATGATTTGCATACTTTTGTGATACTTCAGTTGTGCCCTGTCAGTTGCATCATTCCTTTTCAACCACTTAAACCGCCCAACTCTTTATAATTCAGTTTGGACAAAACCGCAAAACTCCGCTGTGCATTTTATCTGAGCGGTTCTAGTGCTTTAAACCGCAATAGACCAAACTGATAAGTACTTGGTTGATTTTCAAGGGTATTCCGAAAAAGATTTTAAACCGCTATTCACCCCCCCCCCCTCTAGCGGTTCTATACCCTTGTTGCCCTTTGGGACCAACAACCTCAATCACATGAAGTACGACTGCCCTAAGTATCATGCTTGGCGTGCTAAGAAAGGTATGTCATTTGGTCTTTGTTTGTGATAAAGGGTAATTTGGTTTCATTTCCTACATATACATAGTGGTTGAATATTGGAACGACAACTCACATAAAGGAAGTTTATGTAGGATTGCCTGAAATACCGAAGTCCTGGAGAAGATGAAGGATTCATCTATATGGAAGCCAGGATCCGGTTGAAGTGCAAGGCATCGGGAATTTTTGTTATTGTTAAAGTACTTAGTAATATTTGTATAAATACTACATTTGTTGTACCGTCATTTAGACGGAATTTGATATTTATCACACTATTGAACAAAGAAGGTTATTTTGTTCAATTTTATAAATGTGATTTTTACTTTTATTCCAATGTTGATGGTACTAGTACTTTGTCAAGTAGTCTTTATTCACTTGACCTTATTTACACAATAAATGAATCCCATAAATAATGAATCCCATAAATAATGAAACCATAACTAGAAAGCAAAAGTTATCAAGTAAATTTTAAGGCATAGGCGTTTGGGTCATATTTCCAAGAGGAAAATTGATAAGCTTATGTTAAAGGAAATCTTGAACAAACTTGATATTTCGAAAAATACTTTTGCATTAAATGCCTTAAAGGAAATTTACAAACATTAAAAGAATAAGTATTCTCGAGAGCATCAAGTGTCTCAGAGAACTAATCCATTTGGATATTTGTGGGCCATTCATTAATCCTTCATGGAAAGGTCAACAATAGTTATTATGTTTATAAATGACTACTCTCAATATGGATACATTTATTACTTCATGCAAAGACTCAAGTTATGGACGTTTTCAAGTCTTATGAGGTCAAAGTTGCAAAAAATCAACTTTGAAAGACTATTAAAAACATTAGGTCCAATCATGATAGAGTATATCATGGTTGGAACGTTTGTTAAAGGGAACAACGTCTAGGTCCTTTTTACTCGCTATTTTGAAGAGTGTGGGATTGTCTCCATCTACATTAAGCCGGGTACGCCTAGCATAAATGATGTACACAAGAGACATGATAAAATCCTTAAGGAAATGGTAATAAGCATGTTTTGTGCTTCTTTTACCTCACTCATTATGGGCGATACATTAAAACCGCAACCCTTATTCTCATTAAAGCTCCCTCTAAGCTACTAATAAAAACCCTTTATAATTTTGGGACGAATAAGGAACACGTCCTTAAAGCATCTTCATTTATGGGGTTGTCTAACATAAGGGTAGACCTTATAAGTCTACTAAGGGCAAGTTAGACATAAGATTGTTAGTAGTTATTCATGAGGTAAGCCGAGAGATCTAGGGGATATATAAATTTTACAACCCAAAAATTTGAACATTTTGAAACGAGAAAAGCTAGGTTCTTTGAGGATGTTGAATTTAGTGGGAGATTAGGTGTAATATTTTGAATTTGGAAAAGAAGAGGCATCCATTTCTTCACCTCTTCCATAAGTTCCAATTGGATTTCAAATTTTGTACTTGATATTCAAGAAGAACATGCAATTCAAAATAAATATGGGCTCCCTATAAATATTGAACAACATGAAAATGTTGATCATAAGAAGGAAATTCAACAACCTCAAAATTAGGAAGAACCAAGTGCCCTTAAAGAGATACAATAAAGTAAGAAGGATTGCAATACCGGATAATTATGAGATGTATCTTACCGAGAAATAAAGGACACACGGGTTTAGTGGGAGATGAGTCATTCATCTACCATAAAGCCATTAATGGTCTTAATTTTCATAAGTAGATTAATACCATATATAAAGAGTTGAAATCTTTGAAAGATAACAACTTTTGGGATCTTTTACATTACCTAAAGATGTGAAACCTATAAATGGGTCTCTAAGACCTAAAAGGATTCACAAAAGTAATGTTGAAAGATATAAAGACCCATCTAGTTGTTAAAGAATTTTCAACTCATAAGAAAGGCATTAATTATCAAGAAAGAAACATTTCCCAGTATATTCTAAAAACTCTTTTAGAACCATTATGGCACTAGTAGCAAATTTGTGTCTTAAGCTTCATCAAATGGATATTAAGAACTTTTCTTAATGGAAACATTGGGAAAACTATCTATATGAAGAAATCCATTTATGGACTTAAGTAAAGCTTCTCATTAATGGTATTTAAAGATTAAATCAAGTTATTCTTTCATTTGGTTTTGAAATGAATCTTGATAAATATTGTATATACCATAAGTTCAGTGGGAGTAAAAATTATAATTTTGGTCTTATATGTGGGTAATATTTGCTTGCTAGTAATGTTTTAAACCTTAATAAGGAAACTAAAAAAAAAAATTTGGAATGAAAATTCTTGGTGAGGCATCTTTTTGTATTAGGAATCCAAGTTCACTGTGAGTATTCACGGAGTATTTTGGGATTATCACAAAAGGCCTATATAGAAAAGGTATTACAAAAGGTATAACATGCAAAACCATAAACCACTTGACACCCCTAATTTTAAAGGAGACATGCTTAGTCTCAAACAGTGTCCTAAAGTTAATTATGAATCCAAGTATATAGAAATATCCCTCTTTGCATCAGCAGTAAGAAAGCTTAATAAATGCGTAAGTCTTGCATTCAATGTTGGGATGCTTGGTCAATACCAAAGCAATCCAGAAAGAACATTAAGTAGTAGCCAAAAGAATGATATAGTATTTACAAAACACAAAGATCTACATGCCTATTTTTAATCGGATAATCTTGAGATCATTTGGTATTCCGATATTTGTTAAAATTACATGGCTACATAAGTTTTAATGGACTGTGATTTGTCAAAAAAAGTGTCGAAAGACCAATTAAGATATGACTATCAGGTAGCAGTTCCGTACTCTAACAAAAGGTTTATGGATTTAGACATTAAGTATCTTGTTATAAAGAAAAGAGTACAAAATGAACAGAGAAATACAACTTATTAGAACACTCCATAATTTAACGGATTCATTTATGAAACGTTATCATATTTAGTGTTTCACGAGCATGTTGCTCATATGGGTGTAACAATTTGATAACATTTAATTTAGTGGGAGTTTTGTGTTGTACTTCATTAATTGTTCTATTATTTTGATCTCATTTGGTAAAGTTGGACTAGTTGGAAGAATATGTATATATTCATTATGATTCCATGCTACACATCTATACTTTTGATCTATGTCTTTAGTTAGATTTGTATTTGTGATTATAGTGGGTTTAGTTGCGAATCAATTACAACGACTGCCCCTTTAGTCATATACTTAAAAGACAAATGGACGAGATTGTTATAGATGACAACAAAGTGCACATTAGGGTTGTCATTTATATTATACTTATGATTTAAAAAGAAGAACTTGTTTGCAACCTAAGTGGGAGATTGTTGGAACAAGATGGCTTGCAATACAAGTTATTTAGACTTTCATTAATAAAATCATGACTATAATATTAATATAAAGTATAGTCAAACATAGTCAATGTGTAGAATCCCTGAAATGTAATTTACCTATTTATGATGGGCAAAATGGTAAATTAACATTGCTTAAGAAATGAATAGGTGTGGTCCCTAAATGAAATGTCACCAAGCCTACTATATAAAGGGACTTCCATCATCCCTTAAAGGTTGCTAGAATCTTTAGTTTCCTCATTAATAATCATCTTCATTTGTTGGAAGAGAAAGAGAGAAATTGAAAGAGACATTCATCATTTAGAAGAACACATTCCTAACAATTGTTCTTCATCTTCTCCCTCAAGATCACATCATGGATTCAACAGGTAAATGATCTTGAACGCTTCCGCTTCATCTCTTCCTTTATCTCATTCTAAACTGAGCGAGGCATTCAGGGTTTTATCAAATTGTTCCATCAATAAACCCTTATATGGAAGAAAACTTAACCAAATCTAATACTCTAACTTTGTTAACCATCACCAACACCATCTTCATCATTATAACACCACCACCACCACCACTACCGTTATAACCACTGTGGCTGCCATCCCTCACCACCATACCATCACCATTTAACCACCATAATACCACCACCATCTATACAACTACACACCGACGTATAAACACACACCAATGAACACATAGATCTTTAAAGATCAGCAATTTACACACACAAACTCACCAAATAACACATAGCTGTAGATCAACACACACACACACAGACACAAGAACATACCTTATAAATAATGCAGGAGATGGAGAGAGAGCAAAATTGGAGAGAGAGAGAGAGAGAGAGAGAGAGCGGAATAGGGGAAGGGGGTCGGAGATGTGGAGAAAGATGAAATTGGGCGTTTTCGTTCATGGATTGTCATAGATGGAGGGAGAAATGAAATATGGGCCGAAGAAGATAAGAGAAAGGGGTCGGTGATGGGGGAGAGGCCGAACTACCAAAGAAGCGGAGACGGGGAAGAGCGCCGGAGATGGGGGAGGGGACCGATCTGCAATCAGAGAGAGAAGGAGGGGAAAAGCGAAGGCGAGAGGGAGTGCGGGCTGGGGTTTAGAGAAGAGGGGGACAGGAGTGGCGTCGGCTGCTGGGTAGTGGGTGAGTTGAACATGGCGGAAGGGAGGAGGGGGCCCGGGAGAGAGGATGGTGGGAAGGAGATCAGGAAGTGAGAGAGAGAGGGGGGGGAGGGATTAACGAAGGTTTGTGAGTTTTTTTTTTTTTACTTTGCATATGCATTAAATTACCTTTTTACCCACTCAATTCTTGGCAAAATGACATAAATGCCCCTTAAAATGTCATGCATGTGGTACATGACAAACATTTTGTTAGTTTTCTAACACCCCATCCATTTTTACACCACATTGCAGCAAAAATACAAACTTATGAATCGGATTTGAAGATTTACATATTCGATACCCAATTGCAACATTTTGTAAAACTCAGGTAACCAAATTGCAATTAACCCCTATTTATTATCAAAGTATGTACTCCCACCGTCCCAAAATATTTGTAGTTCTAGGATTTTCACACAAATTAAGAAAAACAATTCATGCATGTATAATGGACTAAATTACCCTTGAAATATTACAAGTACCAAGACAATTAAATGCTTTTACAATGACAACTACCATCATAAATAAGGGTATATTTGACAAATAATGTCAAAGATGTCTAGATAAAAGCAAAACTACAAGCATTTTGGGACAAATTTCAACCCCTTAAACTACATATATTTTGGGACGGAGGGAGTAGCACATAAATTAATAACTCAAATACAACAGTAATGAATCACGCCTCTTTGCCACACAATTATCGACATTTCATGACTAAAATTTCATACCAACTATTCATCATGCTACTACTCTCACACTATTGAGCGGTCTTTAATTTTATGAGATGGATGATCGTAGATATATTCAAGAACATTTATATTGTCCATTTCATTTTGGTTGTGCGTATCGTAAAATGAAATATATAGTCAAGTCTCAACCATTAAAAGCATTACTATTACAGTTGCAAAACTTTGAGAGCGCGGTTAGCCCTCTCGAGTTTGTACCAGAATTGAACTTAACCTCTGGGCGAGAGAGCGAGCGGTTAGCCCTCTCGAGTTTGTACTAAAATTGAACTTAACCTCAGTGGTGGGCAGTGAAACGGTTGGTAGTGAAATTAAACCCAAGTTTGTGTTCTGTCAAAAAGGTTAATCAATCATGCCGGACTATGAGGAAGGTGGGCCCTCACAAATGCACATCACATTTGATTTAGTACAATAATATGAGAACAAGAATCTTTGACAACAATGGCAGACCACCAAAAAAATAAAAAAATAAAAAGGTAAAAAAAAGCTAAAGCAAAAAATGTACTAAAAGATTGCAACTGCAAAAGCTCAAAGTAAAACCTCTGAAGTTTTTTTTTTTTAAAAAAAAAAAAAAGAAAGAAAAAAAAAAGTGCTGACTAATCCTAAACCTTTTCTGCAAAATATTTGTACATCCACATCTCCTTCCATACTGATCAAATGCCCAAGAACACAGACCACTATCAGTAGGTACAACATTTGAGATGATTAAGGGGAAAGATTTGTACTTTTTCTCAATAACCCAAAAATTTTGATGCCGTTAAGAATAAAGGTTCCAAGGTACTCGGAGCGAATTTCCTCGCGAAAAGAAAACAAACCGTAGAAGGTTGGTCGTTGAAAAGACACTCCTGCCCTTCGTGAATCTTCTTCATGATCGCCTCCGTGATATCCGCCCTTCCAAACGTAGCGGGGTGGGCCCCACCCCTTGACCAGTCAACCCAAGTGATGCTCCTATTGGCTAGCATATTCGGTGCTCGAATTGTCAGCATTGTGGGGAAATAATGTTCGTCTACATAACAAGCTGGTTTACAGAACTCCTCAAACTTGGGGTGATAAATAGTGTCGGAGACTATGAAAGATGCGAGTTTTCGGTTGACTTCAAACCATTGTGAACCTTTACGCCATTGACTGATGTTGACTTCGGGCAGCATTTTTTGGTTATAGCGCCCCCGACCGAATGGACCGGGGTCATCGAATGCGCTCATGAAGCTATACTTGGATTTTGTTATGTAGTGATAGATGGTGGTGAAGTTGTGGATGGGAAGGCATGATTCTGAGACGAGAACGAAGCGTTCGTTGTTGATGTCGAGTAATGCGTTTGCGAGAAGTCTTCTCTCGGCATCACACATGCTCATCCGTCCCCATTCTGACACCTGTAGAAGAAAAACCAAGAAAATTGGCTACTCATTTAGAGAGAAAATTTTCAATAGAAAAGATGTTCACAGGTGCTGTAGGAAACTCTAAAAGACAATGTAATGTAGTCCCTCCGTCCTGGAATAAATGTCACAGTTGACAATTCAACAAGTTTAAGATTTGTGTTATATTTCCTTGATTGCCAAATCTAATCATATGCATAGAGTAGTTTTGCTCACAAAACGACTCCTTGCACTTCCCACGGCATTGCAATGTTTGTGTTGATTAAAATGGGTAGTTTACGATGATCACCAAACTTTATATCATATTTTTCGAAATGCGACATTTATTTTGGGACAAATTAAAATAGAAAGTAGAACATTTATTCCGGGACGGAGGGAGTATGTATTTAGCACAGGGAAAATCACTGAAATATGCAACGTACCGGGTGTTAAAGGTCAATTAATGCAACGTAGTGCTTACTTTTGAAAATAGACAACGTACTTGCTTATTGTGTATCAAATAATGCAACGTAATAACTTTTTAGCCTCTACTACGTTGCATTAATTGATACAACTTACTTCAAGTACGTTTGTCAAATTGTTCGAACTTTGCATTATTTTGCATTATTTGATACAACTACTTCAAGTACGTTTCACAATGTAAGAAGTCGCTACTACGTTGCATTAATTGATATAAATCGGACACTACGTTGCATAAATTGGTCGTTTGCCCATTTAGCACAATGAAGAAATATAAGCAATTTTTTT
The DNA here is from genome assembly GCA_026119855.1 of Campanula takesimana. Taxonomy (NCBI): domain Eukaryota; kingdom Viridiplantae; phylum Streptophyta; class Magnoliopsida; order Asterales; family Campanulaceae; genus Campanula; species Campanula takesimana. The sequence continues at coordinate 912,078 of JAOWBW010000401.1, forward strand.
TAACTAAACAAATCTCAAATAAATAATCGGGCAAACAATTCCTTTTAAGATGATCCGTATTATGGCAAGTTACTGGCACCCAATTCATTCATGGAGCATGTTTGTGAACCTTTTCTCGAAGAAAGCTACAGTGTGATGTTATGTCGATTGTCGAATGCCTTTGAGAATGGACCGAACTAACCAACTTTCAATCAAAAACTAGAAAACTGACTGCCCCATGACTTCCTAAAGTATTTATACAACCCTGATGCACAATTTCGAAAGTAAGAAAAAAAAAAAGCCGAAAAAATTGACAATTTCGCCCCAGAAATGACCCCGGATGGCTAACATCACACCTATTCACCATGAAGCCATGAATTTGTATCCTAACAGTGTGACGCAATTTGTGTACGAATTTGAGGCATTCCGAGACCCTTTTCATACCAAATTACCCTGTGTACTCTATAAATGAACAAGGAGATAAAGAAGCAAGAATATACTTAGCGAGTACCACTCTTGGTGCATTTCTTCAAACTGAATATGATGGCCATTCAACTTTTTGTCTTTGGAAACACTAAAAATGACATTACAGTCAAAGAACTTTGGGTCTGAATGATGTGTGCTACACTACTAATTGAACCAGACCTAGTTGCTTATACTCCCTCTGTCCCGGAATAAATGTCGCCTTCTTTTGTAGGTTAGTACGAAGGAACCTTGAGCACTAATCTTAGGTTGATTTAATAATCTTAATAAAATTATAAAACATGTTAAAATACTATCAATAACAATCTTTAAATTTTCATTAGGATAATTAAATTAACCTAAAGTTATTGCTCAAAGTTCCTTCGTACTGACGTACAAAAAAAGGGCGTCATTTATTCCGGGACAGAGGGAGTAGCAGGAAAGGCTCTCAAGTCTTTATGTCTACAAAAAGATTCACATGGCATTTATCAGTTAGCTTTTCCAGAACAAATACTGGGCTGCATTCAGGCTCAAAGGATCATGTCAAAATGAATGGTTATAATAGCTATTATAACTGAGGGACAAGCTGGAAAATGAGTCCAAGCCAAGAAGCACAAGCTAGCCAACAAGCCACGCAATTATGCTGGCATGGCCATTGTCAAAACTTAGATCTTATTTTTGTTTAAACTACACAAACATTTCTTGTGTGCTTGGTTCTATAGATATTGATGCACCAATAGAGGGTCCATGATCTAAAATTGGGTTACTAGCTATGATGCTCGGACTCGGGTACAAGTGTCAGACACGGATACGGATCCAAGTGTCGAATCCTCCAAAATAATAAGATTTAAGACCAATTTTAGTATAAAATAGCCACACCCGTACCCACACCCACACCCATGTCGTGTCGGCACGGGTACGGCAGGGTAAATTGGAGAGTCCGAACATCACAGGTTACTAGAGAAAATGTATACATACAAATAACTTATAACTTCCGTACAAGTGAAGAAGTGAACATGTTGACCTGACTTTAACCTATGGTCGCCATTCAATAAGGGGCCAAACATTAGCCAGAAAGATCCTTGCATGATCCAATAATTCACAAGTTTTTTCACTTTACTTAATAGACCAACACTCTACACGTTAAAAACCCATTGCCTTCATTTTCCAAATGTTACAAAGACACAGTCTCTGTTACCCGGACTCTTCAAATATGTAGTACCCGTGTCCGATACGTATCGTATCCGACACGACACCCGGACACCTGCTTTTTCATTCGGTTACGACAAGAAAAATTTGAAAGAAAAAAAAGGAGTGAGTTGATATCATTTATAAAGATTTTACAAATTTTAATGTTGTTTTACTTAATTATACAATATATCTTAGTAAAAAGGAGTGAGCTGACTTCATTTATAAGTAAAAGTATAAATAGTCTATTTATACTATTTTGATTTGTCCTGAAATAATGCTCGTATCCCGTACCCGTGTCCAAATTTAGGACGGTGTCCCAGTGTCCAAAATTATTAAGAAAATTGTATCCGATACTAGGATCCGTATCTGTGTCGGATACCGTGTCCAGGTAACATAGGACACAGTAAGGACTGATGCTGTAACATGGCTCGAGTCACAATGACTATGGAATGATTCTCTTCTCTTTTTTTTTCCTAAAAAGTGGAAAGTCAAACTTGATTGTCTAGGACAGACTTAAGTACAGTTGCTAGCAGAAAACCAAAATAATTAGTCAAACAACACTTTTACGCCTTTAGTGAGGAGAAATTTGTCACCAACTGTGATGTGGACAAATCCAAACAAGCTTAACCGATAACGGAAACCATTAACCATTGAATATAAGATCCATAGAAAGCCATGCATTTTGAATGTTTATCTCACAAGTAGAGTTCGCCTTCCCACAGTTTCAGGGGTTTGACGACTATGTTTTCCTTCATTTCTCATGCATGAGGATGATTTTAATATTCCCTTGCTTTCACAAGTAAAATGTGAACTCTAGTAGTGTAAGATTTCTGCATTTCTTCTTCGCACACATAAAACAGTTAACAGGACATTTCCAATCCCTAACTCACTGACTTGCTGCAAAAAGCCTATTTGATTCAAAGATTGTACATCAATTTTCAGAAACAGGTGATGTATTTGGTAGCCCCTTGAGCTATTTCAAACATTATCCATCAAGTCGAAATCATACTGATCCCACCATAAGGGGGCTATTTACAAAGACTTGCAACATGTTAACCCCTTCCATGACGATTTGAAAGTTCGACCAAACATATCAGTTCGGTAATTGTAAAACCACTAACGATAGAAGTTAACTGAGTGAATGAACAAGAAGCAGATGCACAATAACCACTGTAATGATCCAAGTCATTTCCTCAACAAACAATAAATCATCAAGGATATACGTTAACAAGGAAGGGGCGAAAAACAATGTAATGGATCAATGGATCACTCTCCTAGCAAATATCACAATAGCACAACACATACATGAACCAATCCAAACATAATCAGGAATAGGATAAGAAACTAAATTCAAATAAACTAGCAGAACCACTTGATTCATTTCTACATACAGGAACATAATTCATAGTTGTATATGCAAAAGTTTTTCATATAAATGAAAGTAATAATGGTCTGACATACCTGACTTGGTATTTGTCTCTTGTAAAATACTGATGAAGACGGGAAATTGGGTTCGTATGATGGCAGCGAATGAACATAGATGGAATATAACCCCCCGTGACCCTTAAAAAACCTCTCCCAAAGAGGCGCCAACGGCAACGGCCCCTTTGTCAAGAACATGAAAGCAATCTTCGGAACTCTTCTGAAAGGATACTTTTTTATTTGTGGCACAAAAGAAGCTCTCCACAAGAGCTCTTCATCGCTCATCGAGTGAATCAAATTCGATGGAGGCTTAATCCAACGATCTAAACCACTTGGTTCTTCAACACACTGTATTCTAGGCAATGCTGAAGCCACTAAAGTATTAACCCCTGATTTCCTAATCATGTATATGCTAATCACAGAAAAGGCGAAACACAACAAAAGAAACAGACCAAGTAATTGTAACATCCTTTTTGGCAAAACCCTAGTTTGGTTTGTTCTAGCTACAACTGTAGACTCTTTCCCTTCCTCCATTGATAAAACCACTGATTGCATCCTTAGCACCAAAATTAGTAAAATTTGGCTTCTGGGTATCCACTTTTCTGGCACATGAAATCAATTAACACCCTTCTTGAATCAACAAAAATTCAGAAAAATCGCCACAAAATAATCAACTTTTTCGACCTGCTGATTCCTAAATTGAATCTTTAAGGAATAAAATTGAAGTGGGTATCAGAATTTGGCAACTGGGTATCTTGAATTTGACGAGATATAATCAAAAGAATACCCAAAGTTGCAATCTTTGACACAAATTGGTATTAAATTGAGATTGAGATCATGGCACACTAGAAAAAGGTAGAAAGATTGATTTTTTTTAAAGGAGAAAATGATTTGGGAGAATCTTAAAAGCTAAATTAAGGGAATAACAGAGACAACATACCATGAATTGATTGGGGGAAATGTGAAATCAAGGAAGGTGAACTTCACAAAGAATAGGACTGGTCACTAAGTATGGTGGTGAAGTAAAAGAGAGGTAGATTAGAGAGAGAGAGAGAGAGAGAGCAGGGGAGGATGGGAAACTAAAGTGAGCGAAGAGATCTATGATGGAATGTATTGTCTGTGTTTCTTTCTTTTAAGAATCCAGAAAGAGAAAGGCGTGAAATGGGTTTTGTTTTGTCGCAAGGTTTCATTTTTTATTTTTAATTTTTAATTGAAAATTGACGTTCGGTAAAGATGGAGGAGATGATGGAACTATGGATGGCCAAAACCGGTTCCGGACTCGGTTCCGGTTCGGAACCGCCGGTTTCGGACTCGGTTCCGGTTCGGAACCGTTGGTTCGGAACCGGCATATATGTGACCCTGAACCGGCCCGTGCTTACTCCGGTTCCGGTTGACACAATCCGGTTTCGGTACTGTTCCGATCCCCCTTTTAAAATTATTGAAAAACAAGGGATTTTCGGTCCGGTTCGCCATTTATGTGAACCATAACCGGCCCGGATGAATGGCGGTTCCGGTTACTCCGGTTTATTCGCCGGTTTGCTCCGGTTCCATGCTTTTCCGGTTCCGGTTCCGTTTGGCCATCCCTAGATGGAACTAACTGAATGCTGAGTTTGGTAGTGAACTGCATCGTCCATCCGATTAAATCTCGAATAAATATATAGTTATTGCTCTTCCGTATTTGAATAAATATTTGATTTATTAAAAGAATATTTTAATAAATGCTGGATGGTTGTTGGATTTTGAGATTTATGGTGGGCGTTTTTTCGTCAACCTGGATTCTGTATATCAAGTGCTAAACGCAATATATTATCTGAAGGGGAATCTTTTAAATGCCGGATGGAGGCAGTGTCCAAGTTTTTCTTGGAGTGGAATCCGTTCGTCTCAAGATTCAAATTGGACTTGTCGTTGTTGTAGGTTAAGAGATGTAATTGTTACTAATATTCGGGATGAGCCTTCGGTGTTTGTGAAGTGCCATCTTTTTTCTAATTGTGAATGAAATGGATTTGTCGTTTGCTCAAAAAAAAAAAAAAAAAATATTTTAAAAATATTTACTTTCTGAAAATATGTTACAAATATTTAAAGTTTCATTTTAATATAAAATGCCAATATACTCCACCTTTTAAAAAATCAAAATATAAAAAATAAAAATAAAAAAAAACAATCTACAATTGTGATAATAATTTTATTTTTAATAAATGATCCGTAAAATAGGGTTACACAAATATACACACAATCAAGGGCGGACCTATGTTTATAAGTATAAGTGCGGGTTGTGCAGTTGGTAAAATCGCAGCTCTAGTTAAAAAAATTAAAAGTTATCCAGATTATTTTTGATATATACATTTTTTTTAAAGAATTGATATATACATATTTTTAGAGAGCAAACAACACATAATTGCTTTAATAAAATTCAATAAGACGGTGCTCCGCAAATGTCATAGGCTCGTCCAAATATAACGATTGCAATTAAAATCCACACATAAAAAGCCAAACACATCCCGAGTAGTGATGGTCAAACCCGAACCAAATCTCCAACGAGTGTCCTTGGGAGTTATAACTTGTGATGCCCAAATGTTTTTACAAACAAAACTTGGACACGGCTCAACATAGGCCTTTAGTAAACCCCCGACAGTAAGACTTTGGCTTTGAAAACACGACAAATTGATGCATTTGAGTCGGCAGTAAATGCGCAACAAAACATCTCACGCATTGATCTAAAAAAAATAGTAACATCATTTCAAGATTCTCACATCGGAGAGAAGACAAAGGCTCCCAACAATGGGGAGAAGACAAAAGTTCTCAATAAAGGGGAAAATACGGAAGGTCCTAACAAATGAGAGAAGGCATAGTAATATAACGAGAAGTAAAGCAACTAATTCAACAAAATAACAACAAAAACAAATATAGAAATAAATCCTAATCTTGCATTTACTAATTGTCAAATTGATAATTAAGAAATGCAAAATTAGAATTTTAGAACAAAATTAATCAAGGAAGAAGATAATTGATAGTAATAGAGTTAAACGAAATTGAAAATGAAAAAAAAAAACGATGCTTCAAACCTTAGAAATGGATGAGATCGAGGAAGAATATGAATCTGAAAAAGGGGTTGGAGAGAAAGAGAGAAACGAGGAGGAAGAGACAGAGAGAAAACTTGAATATACAGTATACATTAAAATTGCATTATTGACAAATTAAACTTTATAGCTCACTGGTATAGTATTAGATTTTTACTCTTGTTGTCTTGAGTTCAAGTCTCATTCAACATTTATTTATTTTTGTCTTGATTATTAACATCTATGTTCCTGTGTGTAATTGGTGTAATAACCCGAACCTACCTTTTATATATATATATATATTTTATTTTATTTTAAAACTCTCGGTTATTATTTGGGCCGAACTTTAATAAAAAGATTAGTTTGGTTGATTGGGTCAAAGTAGAAATCCCAATTCATTAACTAAAAGGATTAGAAGTCCTTTTTAATTTAGGGATTTGAGGAAACCCTTTATATAAATAATCTCTTATTAAACCCCTAGTATTATTCTACTCCACCGCAAAGAAAGAAAGAACGGAAGAAAAGAAAGGGAGACGGCGACAAAAGGAGTTGCCGAGAGAGAGAGAGAGACCGGGAAAGAGAAGGAAGAAGAGAAGAGGAGAGGGAAGCGAAACAAGGTAAAAACCCACCCTCTACGTTTGATTCTCCGTTGTTATTTCAATCTAGTTATGTATGAAAAAAACGGAATTGGAACCCTAACCCTAAAGATGAACTAGGGTTTATAAAAATTATGAAATTAGGGTTTTATCGAATTGGTTGATTGAAGGAGATGGTGCGTGTGTGTGTGAGTGTGATTTGTGCTGTGTATGTGCTTGTTTTGTATACTGTGTATGTGTGTGTGTGATATGTGCGTGTGTGTGTGTACGTGTTCTATACACTGTGTGTGTGTGTGTGTGTGTGTGTGTTGAAGGTGTTTTAGTGTGTGTGGTTGTATCAGAGTGTGGGTGTACCAGTTTGAAGGTGTACTCAGTAAGTGTGTGCAGAAAGTGTGAAATCAGTGTGTGTAATTCATATAGTGAAATTGAAAGTTGGGAATTGATTAATAAAAACCCTAGGGGTGTTGTAGGCATTCTTAAGGTTATTGGTTAACTATGAAAGAGGTTATAGATGACTAAATCATGGGGTTAATCGAGTAAAAAGAAGTAAATTGGGACGGAAGTAAAATAGTATTTTCTTATGTCTAAGGCTAGACTATTTCATATTTGTAGATTGTACAATCGGAGTAAGCGAGCAAGTAAAACGCAAGGCTAAGGTAAGGGATTACGCTCTTAGTAGTATTTAATTTCAATCCTTTGTGTAGGATTCCCAATCTCTGTTCTCTTAAAGTAAACTATCTATGTGGCTAGATAGTATTTTAAAAAATATTTCGTTCTGCGAATGTTACCATTCTTTGTTATCCACCCTATTGATATTGTTGTTGTTCAATTGGGATATCATGTGTATGATTCTTATTGTGACTTGGTGTCTAAAGTGAGATGTACACCTTTTAAAAAGTGATCAAGTAAAGTTTTGTAAAGTTAAGCTTTGTTTTGTAAAAGCTCTTTAAAGTGAAGTTTTGTAATAAGAAAATTGATTACAGTTATCCATAATCCCAAAACGGATAAGTGGACCCCCTTACAGTTATCCATAATCCCGAAACGGATAAGTGGACCCCTTTCAGTTATCCATAGTTCCAAGATGAACATGTGGACCCCTTTGCGTTGCTTGATGAAGTAACGTAGGTTATCATGATATACCGATTTTGGGTGCGGTCAGTAGAAACCCGAGCCCTGGGTACAGCGCGTGCTTAATCCCTAAATGAAGTAAAGTAAAGTAAAGTAAAGAAAAGTAAAGTGTGTGCAAAATGTTGTGTTTTGGAAACTGTCTCTGAAGCCACGTGTTTTCAAGTAATGAATTGTTTTTCATCAAGTTAAATGTTTTCAAACTGAGTGTTTGTTTGATCATTGAGTTATCCTTTCGTTGTTAATTCTTGTTACCATCCGTTTTGGTTATCTCCTCTTAGTACCCGAGGGGATTCCGTATGAACTTACTGGGCATTGTTCGCTCATTCCTTTCATTCTCTTTTTTACTTCAGGCTTCAAGTAAGTAAACCGAAGGTCGCAAGTATTGGGCGGCGTAGAGGTTTCCTTTTAGTAAAGTTAGTTAATAGTTATGATCTCCGTTAAAACGGAGTTGAACGTTATCTTTTCCGTTAGTTACCATCTCGAGCTAGTGGCTTGTACTAGCCGTTATGGAATTGATTGTTAGTTTAAGTTTGAATTCTTGTTATTTGTAGCCGTTGGGGCATTCTGACTTGGGAATTATTCAAGTTAAGTTATTGATTATTAGTTATGAAAAGTTAGGGTGTTACAGTTGGTATCAGAGCCTGGTTTAAGATTACTTGGGAGACTCAGACTTGGAAGTTAAGACTATTGGGAGAAGTAGTACTTAACGATTTTGGGCTTTAGAACTCTGATAAGAACAAGGTATTTTGGGAAGCACTGAATGAGGGAAACTACCATATAGGGAAACTTTCCATTTTGGGAAACTTTCTAAGTTAGGGAAACTTTCCTTTTATAGAAACTTACTATTTTAGGAAAGGACCTAAAGTGAGGTTCTAAATGAAAATGAGTATATATTTGGGTTGTGATTTGAATGAATGTTATTTCATTAAGAATGAATGCACTACGGGTTATATGTGGTTCTAATAGTGGTATGTTTTCATTGTAGATCATGGACGGACCTATGGGCTTTAAAAAGGTGAATTTGAAGACGAAGACCCCCAAGGAGATTTCAATTTAAAAAAGTGCATGGGTAATTAGGAAATTGAAGGGGGAATTGAAGAAAGAAAAGAAGAAGACGGACTTTGCTCTGAATAGATGGATGCAGACTAGGGAATTGTGGCATAATGCTCGCAATGAAGTAGAGAACTTGAAAGAAGTTGTGAACAAAAAGGACGAGGATATAGCCACCATAAGGGAAGACTATTATAGAAATTTCTACAAGGAACCAGTAGAGGAAAATGCGGTAGCTGAAGAAGTAGCCGCCGAGATTGATATCATTACCGCCCCGATTGTAATTGAAGACGAGGAAGAACTGGAATAAGAACCGGTTCATAGGCCAAGAGGAAGGCCAAGAGGTTCAAGGAAAGCTTATGTGCCAACCGGAAGGCCTAGGGGTAGACCTAGGAAGAATGTAACTCCATGAATTATGAGGAGAGTAGTCATTAATTATTATTCTTTCGTAGAAGTTAGCATTCTTTTCTTAAAAGTTTAGTATTCTTTTTGAATCTATTAGTAAAGAACTTAGTGATTACTTTACTTTAGTTCAGTTAAAGGAATAAAAGTTATTTTATAGTTAAGTTATTTCTAGTCATGTGATTCTTTTATTTAAGCTAGGTTTGAATGAACTTAGTGAATGCGTTAAATAATAGTAATTAGTCATGTGGGGACGGCCTATAAGGGTATAAAATTCGTTTGAATACAACGACTAGTACAGTTAAAGACCTAAAGTAAGGTCGATGCAGTGAAAGGTCTAAAGTAAGACCGATTTATACATATAAGATATGTACGTAAAGTTAGTATGAGACCAAGTTAAGTATAGACCCTCGACGAAACAGTAAACTGTAAGGTCAAGTAACCGACCTAGTTAAATCTTTTGTCATGAATATGTAAACCCCGTTCTCATGGTGGGTTATCAATCAGTTATAATTAAATCTTTCTTAACTTCAGATGTCTGGAAGAGGAAGAGGAAACCGTGGCAACGCTCGCAGCGCGGGAAACCAAGGCAATGTTGACCCGAACATGGCTAATCTGTTACAAACGCTAAACCAGACTGTGGCTGGTATCGGGAAGGTGGTGACTCAGCTAGCTCAACCTCAAAACCAACCTCAACAAGTGCCAATGAGAGACCCGCTGGAAATGTTTCAAAGGAGGAAGCCGGACACTTTCTCCGGTACCTCAAAGGAGAAGCCGGAAGACTGGATTAAGGATATGGAGCACATTTTTGAGACTTTGGAATGTACCACGAAGCAAAAGGTAGTTTTTGCAACATTTATGCTTAGGAGTGCGGCTCGCACTTGGTGGGATACAGAGAAGAGAACAGCTTTGGCTAGAGGTGAAGGAAATTTCACTTGGGAAAGGTTTAAAGTAGTATTCAATGAGAAATACTACCCGGCTAGTGTTCGTCACGCCAGAGTGGCGAAGTTTCTGACTTTAACTCAAGGTGCCAAGACCGTGGATGAGTACAGTGAAAGGTTCATAGATCTGCTGGAATTTGCACCGACATTCTTCGACAGCGAGGAGCAAAAATCCAGGAAGTTCGAAGATGGGCTGAGTGATCGGATTCGGTATAGAATCACGCCTCTACAGTTAGCGACATATGGGTTAGTGCTAGACAGAGCCAGAATTGTAGAGAAGGAGTCGGATGAGTACCGCAGCAAGAGGGATGAAAAGAAGAAGTCGGGAGATAAGTCTACTAGTAAAGATTCAGCTGGGAACAAGGGACAGTTCAACGACCGAGACCGTGACAGTCATGGGAAGAGGAAAGCTGAGGGAGGCTATGATCGTGCAGCAAACAAGTACCTGAACAGGAACTTTGGAAACCAAACCGCTTACGATAAGGGCAAGGCTAAGGAGCATGGGACCACCGAGATATGCCCTGCATGTGATGGAAATCATAAAGCTGATGCATGCAAGTACAGGGACATGAAATGCTATAACTGTGAGAAGATTGGGCATCCGCAGTGGAAGTGCCCAGAACCGAAAAAGAATGCACCAACTCATGGAGTGAAGGCTGAAGACAAAAGTAAGACTGGTGGTCAGGGGCGTGTGTTCACCATGACTGCTAGAGATGCTATGCCACAAATGACTTGGTGGCAGGTACGCTTCATTTATATTCTCGCAACGTATACGCTTTGATTGATTCTGGTGCCACTCATTCTGTGATTGGTTCCAAGTTGGCAAAACAGTTGAAACTGACACCTAAAGCGTTAGAAGTACCCTTAATTATTGATACCCCGACTAAGGAGTCGGTCACAGTTACTTCAGTGTTTCAGAGTTGTCCTCTAAAGATACGCGATAGAGAACTCGAGGTTGATCTTATATGTTTAGATCTCAGTGACTTTGACATAATCCTAGGTATGGATTGGTTGGCTGCGTATCATGCCAAAGTAGACTGTTTTAGAAAGGAAGTGAATTTTGAATTACCCTCTGGAGAAAGATTCTGTTTCCAAGGGTCTAAACCGAGATTCCGGACTGGTCTAATTTCGGTAATGAAGGCGCGTAAACTATTAAGGAAAGGATGTGAGGGTTTTCTAGCGTACGTTGGTGAGACAAGCAAGAAAGAAGTGACCATAGACTCTCTTTCCATAATAAAGGATTTCAAAGATGTTTTCCCTGAGGACTTACCGGGAATACCGCCGGAGCGAGAAGTGGAGTTTTCAATAGATCTTGCACCAGAGACAACACTAATTTCGAGAGCACCTTATAGGATGGCTCCACCGGAACTTAAGGAGTTAAAAGAACAGTTACAAGAGTTATTGGACAAGGGTCTGATTAGGCCGAGTGCATCACCGTGGGGTGCACCGGTATTATTCGTAAAGAAGAAGGATGGGTCGATGAGGTTATGTATCGAATACCGAGAGTTAAACTGTGCGACAATTAAGAATAAGTATCCGTTGCCAAGAATCGATGATTTATTTGATCAACTCCAGGGTGCATGTTATTTCTCTAAGATTGATCTGCGTTTTGGATACCACCAGTTGAGAGTGAAAAAGGAAGATGTGGCAAAGACGGCTTTTAGGACAAGATATGGGCACTATGAGTTCCTGGTAATGCCATTTGGATTGGCAAATGCGCCCGCTGTGTTCATGGAGCTTATGAATAGAGTGTTTCAAGAATATTTGGACAAGTGTGTAATAGTATTCATCGATGACATCTTGGTGTATTCTAAGTCAAAAGAAGAGCATGAAGAACATTTGAAATTAGTATTGCAGATTCTGAGAGAGCAAAAGTTGTATGCCAAGTTTAAGAAGTGTGAGTTCTGGCTTGAGGAAGTAGCGTTCTTGGGGCATGTGGTGTCTAAGAATGGGGTAGCAGTTGATCCTGCAAAAATTGAGGCTATAGTGAATTGGGAGAGACCAACTTCTGTTTGCAAAATAAGAAGCTTCTTGGGTTTAGCGGGTTATTACCGTAGGTTTGTGGAAGGATTTTCGAAGCTATCTCTACCTTTGACTAAGTTAACCACGAAAGGGACCAAGTTTGTATGGTCGGATGATTGTGAAAAGAACTTTCAAGAATTGAAAAGACGATTGGTGTCTGCGCCTGTTCTTACGTTACCAACAAGCAAGGATGGCTTTGTGAGTTATAGCGACGCTTCATTGAAAGGTTTGGGTTGTGTGTTGATGTAGAATGACAAGGTGATATCTTATGCATCTAGGCAACTCAAGAATCATGAGAAGAACTATCCTACCCATGATTTGGAGTTAGCAGCCGTGGTGTTTGCATTGAAGATTTGGAGACACTATTTGTATGGGGTACCATGTGAAATTTATACCGACCATAAGAGTCTTAAGTATATCTTCACTCAGAAGGAGTTGAATATGAGGCAGAGGAGATGGCTAGAATTACTTAAGGATTATGATTGCAAAATCTTGTATCATCCCGGAAAGGCCAATAAGGTGGCAGATGTGTTAAGCAGAAAGAACCATGGAACATTAGCAACTATGATTCCTAAGGGGGTAAGTGATTTGGTAAATAGTGAAATGGTGAAACTGGGAGTCTGAGTTAAAGGTTATTTAGCTCAAATGAGTGTTCAACCAACATTGTTATTGAGAATCAAGGAAGCTCAGAATGTGCATGACGAGTTAGAAGCGATTCACAAGGTTATCGGTAAGAAGGGAATGGGAGATTTCCGTGTTAGTGATGATGGTATTATGAGATATCGATCGAGGATTTGGGTGCCTAATAATGAAAATATTAAGAGGGAGATTCTCAAGGAGGCTCACTGTTCAAGGTTTTCGGTTCACCCTGGGAGTACTAAGATGTACAGGGATCTAAAGGAATCCTTTTGGTGGAACAATATGAAGAGTAAGGTAGCAGAATTCGTGTCCAAGTGCTTAGTATGTCAGCAAGTGAAAAGTGAACACCAGAAACCCGCGGGATTACTGCAATCGTTACCTATTCCGGAGTGGAAATGGGAGCACATCACTATGGACTTGGTGATTGGACTTCCTAGGACATTGAAGGGTCATAATTCCATTTGGGTCATAGTAGATAGGCTCACTAAATCGGCTCACTTTCTAGCAATCAAAGTAACGGATTCGTTGGATAAGTTAGCTAAGTTGTATGTGGATGAAATCGTGAGGTTACATGGAATACCGGTCTCTATAGTGTCAGATCGAGATGCGAGATTTACATCAAATTTCTGGAAGAGTTTACAGAAAGCGTTGGGGACGAAATTAACTATGAATACAGCGTTCCATCCTCAGACAGACGGACAGTCAGAAAGGACGATTCAAACTCTTGAAGACCTACTGAGAGCAACGTCGTTGGATTGGCAAGGAGTGTGGGATGATCATTTATCACTAGTGGAGTTTGCTTACAACAACAGTTACCACTCTAGTATTAGAATGGCGCCGTATGAAGCTTTGGATGGACAAAAATGTAGATCGCCTGCGTGTTGGGATGAAGTAGGTGAACGGAAGTTAACTGGACCCGAAATTGTTCAAGTAACGTCGGATAAGGTAAAATAGATTTGCAAGTGGTTGTTAACTGCGCAGAGTAGGCAGAAATCGTATGCGGATAATCGGAGACACGATCTAGAGTTTCAAATAGGAGATCACGTATTCTTGAAGATCTCGCCGATAAAGGGAGTCATGCGATTTGGAAGTACGTAGCTGACCCAAGCCACGTCATAGAGTACAGACAGTTACGTTTTCGTGAAGATTTGAGTTATGAAGAAAAGCCGGTGAAGGTTGTAGACCGTAAAGATCAAGTATTGCGAAAGCGTTCCATACGTAAAAGTGCAGTGGAGCAATCATGACACGCCCCCAGGTCCCGGGATTCCCTAATAGAACCTCGAACCTGGTGCGCGTCACTAACAAGAAAAGAGAAACTGAATGACATCTGCTTATATCAAACTGACATCATATATATACTCAAGAGGAACGAGCTAAGATAGCTCACAACGAGTTCTATACCAAGAAATTTAAACCAAATGGTTGTACACAGCGGAAAACATGCCTAGCACATACGCTGGCATTACAAGAACACTATACAAGTCTACCCAATATACTGAGTCTAAACAACTGATACCAAATCGTCCACACCAAAACTGGAAATGATAACAATCCCCAATAAGAACAACCTGCCAAGTAGGCCCCTACTAAGTCGAGCCTCACAACGTATTACCACTTGATTTCCTGAGGGGGGAAACAAATAAACAAGGAACGGGGTGAGATAAATCTCAGTAAGTTACTAGATACAAGTACATAGCATGTTATCATGTAATCATGCAAATCAAGAAGATTATTAAGTAATCATGCTCAAGATGTCATCAAGTAACAAGTATATGAGAGGCTAAGCCAACTCATCAAGTAACTAGCACATAAGGCTAAACTAACACGTTACAAAGGATATCCCAACCTTATTCCTCCCAAGTAAACCATTGTTGTCGTTGCTTATTGCAGTTGACAAATCACGATCAATCAAGTTGCTGCTGTGCAGTACACAAGAGGACCCGGTAACCAGTGTCACTCACAAGAACAAGATTCACGAGGTGTTCACGAGTTTAGCATTCACTTTTATCAGGCGTATTTCTCTAATAAAGGAAGCGATGCCCTTACTATGGCCTGTAGTAAGGGGTCAAGCGCAGATACATAGGCACCCGATTATCACTTTGCCCCCCAGCCTCATGATAAGCGTGAACCTATACATCTCCGAACAAGCAAGGTGACCAGCTGGACTCAAACAAGAATGCACAAGTAGATGTTTACTTGAACTACAAGAGTATAGAACTAAGTCCAAAAGTAGTGGACTAGCTTTTCAGGAACCATGTAATCATGTGCTCACCAAATACAAGTACACGTATGCTATATTTGCAAATACAAATAAGTATAACAATGGCACATAATGTGTCCACGTAACACAATCAAGCCAAATTAGAGTCTATTAATAACAGACCCCAACCAAGTAGTAGGGTATGTCATACTATATCACTTTATCATATGAAATATTTACACGTACATATTCATATAATCTTTAACACACTAATGTGTCTATCACGATACCCTTACTTCCAAGTAGAGCCCAACATCTTAGACTCTAAGCACGTAATCGAATAGGTCGTATTGTACCTAGTCATAATCATATCTCGCGTATATTTATCGTTAATCATCGAATACATTTTCCAACACATATTGTGTTCTATAGTCATTGTTTTATGAATTATCTTCATATTACACTAGTTCCTCTTTCTTTAGGAACTCAACTCAAGAACAAGATATCTTCTTTATACTTTATATACTTCATTGAGTATATACACGATTAAAACCAATTACTAGCACATTAGTGCTTGTTGATAGCACTTTCAATACACACGTATTAGATTCAAGTATGTCTTAGAGTTGTTCATTCTCTATCTAGTTCCACATTCTAACTCTTTGGTTATTAATACCAAGTATCAAGTAGTCAACAAGCCACATTCTATCAAGTAATTATGTGCAAGATTTGCACATACACATCAAGGATAGTTCTAACACATTAGTGCTTGTTCATAGCACTTTCAAGTTCATTACCATACACACGTATTGGTTTCAAGTCATGTACAAGATTTTATCATCTTATATTCAAGTTCTCAATCCAATTCTTTGGATGTTCAAGACATATACAAGAATTAATTATCTTATACTCAAGTTATTATTCCAATCTTTGGATATTCAAGTCATGTACAAGATTTAATTGTTTTATACTTCAAGTTTAAGCTAAGTAGATGAGTTATACATCTCATACTTACAAGTTCTAAATCCAATACTTTGGATGTTCAAGCTCAAGACATTGTTCTAGTGCCCCTAAGGTACACAAACATTGGTTTCAAGACACATATAACACATTAGTGCTTGTTCATAGCACTTTCAAGACATATAAAAGAGTTGTTACTCTTATACTTAAGTTCTCATTTGAGTTCTATAAGTGTTCATGTTCAAGACTAAGTTCCAATGCCCCAAAAGGTACATTTACACTTACTAGGACATCTTATACTAAGGCTCTATGCCTTAGGAGGGATAAGCTTTCATTTCATTTTAGGTTTAGAACACCTTTGTGAACACAGGGGACTTGGGCGGTCGCCCACTCCCCACCTGGGCGGTCGCCCAGAATAGACCTTTTTGAACCCCAACTCTGATCATCTGGGCGGTCGCCCATAACCCCTCTGGGCGGTCGCCCATAAGCCTGTAGCACAATTTTTCCATTTTCCCTGTAAGTCAAATTTCACCGTCCCAAGCGTAGGAGTATACTTTTCTAACACTTTTAACAATACCAAGAGTACCTAGGAGTGAAGTATCAAACCCAGGACACCATTTCAAACTCAATTCATTTCTTTTACCGTCCCACAAATAATAGAATAATTTTCTTTTATTCATAGAATTAAATATTTCACCGTCCCAAAAGTATAAGTATAATTTTCTAATATACTAATATACTCATTTAGGAATACTTTCATTCATTTTACAATTTTTTTAATAACATTTAAATCAATTTAATATTTTACCGTCTCGCGAATAGGAGTATAATTTTATTCAATTTCCAATAGGAGTATAACTTTGTTCCATTTCTCTTTACACACAGAGTACAAGATTACTCCCTTCGTCCCAAATTTACAAGTATCACAAAATTCAACCAAATCACGAAATTGACAAGCACAAGTATCAAGAATAACACATAAGCATGTTATTGCAAGCAAGGGGGAGCTAGTGACTTACCTACTCCGAAGTCAAATTCACCTAAACTAATTTCTGTTCGGCAGGAAATGCTCTACTCACCGTGCTGATCATTTATGCGAAGTCGGATTTTCGAATAGAGGCATAATTAAGCAAGAGGGATCGAGAATAGGGTAAACCCTAACTTTTCTGAGACAGAGAGAACATACGAGAACATTTGGGGGAAACAATGACTCTGAGGAAGGCAACCCAAGCTTTATCATTTTCAAGTTTCAAGAATTGCAACTAGGCCCCTCAAGTATCACTTTTGATAAAAAGGCCCTTCAAGTTCAATTTGAGCATTTTAGCCCCTAAACTTTATTTTTCACAAATGACCCTAAAGTTCAACTTTGAACACTTAGGACCTAAACTTGTTCAATTAATTAAATAATTAACTCAAATAAAATAGCATATAAATATGCAAGGCAAGAACTTAACAGGGATTAGGACGGGCGTTACATCCTCCCCTCCTTAAAGAAAATTCGTCCTCGAATTTTTACTGATCGAAATTATAACACATATAAATAACAAATAGAACTCAAGAATAGAAGAATATGGTATACCACACCATATTATCAATTACATGCGAGTATTATTCTCACAAACCTTCTCAATACCGTGACTTTCCCATGAAACTTTCACAAGAAGTATTCGTGCTCAAGACATTTTTTTTAGAATCAAGTATCCATACAAGCAATTACCCATATACTAAGCAATTCGTGTGATGGAATTTCCGCTAAATCGCAAACTCATACAATAGCCACAAGGAAATCCACTTCACATGCTCGCAACATATGATCAAGAAGCATCCTCGGTTAAATATCCAGAGTGCTCAGAAAAATTATCATAATCAAGATGTAAAACAAGGTGTAGAACAAGATGTAGAACAAGAATCCTGTCATATATTATATCCACAGGTATCCCAAGTAATCAAGATGTATCGATCATAACATCACAACACATAAAGTCAAGCAGATTTGATTAATCAATCCACTATAACCAATATCATCGAGACTCATCTATTAAATGATAATCCTTCCACGAAATCCATCGCAATATATTCATATATTCACAAATCTCGAAGGATTATAACAAATCAAACAATCTCTGATATTCTGCTTTCAAATAATCGCAATTCAAGGATTTAGTTTAATACTCAGAAATTTTCTCCCATTCAGTACCATCAATCATGAAATACAAGTCTTTATGTTCAATGAATCCGCTAATACAATAGCCGTAGGATCACAATCAGTTTCTAGTCATGAGTATAATTATTCTATTCATAAAGATTCAATCTCCTCGAAGCATATACAAGTATGTTACCATTTTGAATTAACACACGTTTTATCTCTTGTTCGAGCTTCACTATGCATAATGAATTTATCATATCCACTATATTGGTGAATCTTGACACATACACGAGAAAATAGAAACACTGGTCATATCCTCCAAATAACCATCATACTAGTCGAATCCACTAGGCAAAGTCAAATACTAAAATTGTGGTCATCCATCATTTCAATATTTAAAAAAAATTGGCTTCAAGTTTATCAATCCATCGAAAAGTGTAGCTTTATGTCTCAAATAGTTAATGATAGAGCTACCTTCGAAATTCATTAATGAATCTCTAACAAGATCAAGAAAATCTCAAGAATAATCGTACCTCGGTTATTTCCACTTGTACAGGTCAATAAAGATACTTACTTCAGGCATCCACTTCAAGGTAATAGATCCTTTATCTCTTGCTAATTTTTGGAAACAATTGTTTCTCTCAAGAAATTTCAATACAATCAATTCTCAGTCTGCGACTTTGTATACACCAACAGGTCATTAATCAATTCATCGCAAAGAAATCAAATTATGGTTTGAAGATATCATTCATCAAATCCATCAATACTGCTAGATCATATATCAATCGAAATAGCATAGTCACGAATTCATAACGAGCATACCTGATATAAGAAGATGTCTTCAGTATATCCTTATAGTTGACTTTCCAACTAATGGTAGCCACTTATCAAACAAACACTGAATAGACCACTGATTAACTTCAGGGATCAAATAAACCATCCATACACGATAACAAGTACTGGTTCATTATAGTCACCTGGTTGAACTCTTTGCATTCAATATGAAATCGCAAAGTACCATATCTCTTCATGCCAATCAATACAGATACACCCCACGCAGATATACTAAGCTAGGTGAATCCTCTATCAAGAAATTTCTCAAGTTGAATCTTCAACTCTTTTACTCAACCGATGTCATGAACATTGATTTAAATATCAGCACTATATTTGTACCGTAGCAACTCAAGATAACTCAAGGTTTTCATCATGTATCATGTACTACTCAGTAGAAATTATATCTGAGATCTCACAAAGAATGATGTATCCATTCAATTTTGGTGTAGACATTCTTCCATCAACCACAAATGCTAAATACTCAGCACAACCTTGAAAATCATTCTCGGGCTTTCAATGCAGAACATGAATATTATACATAATTATATCATGCTCATATAAATAGTCAAGCATAATAGCATAGAAATATTCACATCTATTGTGGCAAACAAGAATGGCATAACATATAGAAATCCAAATCATAACACGTAAAAGCCAAGCCATAACACGTATCACATCAATGTTCCATGCAAGTGACATGACCAAGTTAACATATAACATATAGGGTGTTATCACCCACACTTCTATCAAGCTCTTATAAATAACGATATCAATCATGTAGTCTCTTACTAGAGAATACACTTTCACGTAAATCAAGAAATGAGGACAAGCATGCATATATAGCACGAAACAATGTCCACTGCACAAGATAGATACACCTAAGTCTTTAAAGACTCGCGCTCTCGATTCTCAAACCATCTAGTGGGGAGCACTATCAACACTATCAACACCAGTCCTATGCCTGGTATAACAACAAGTAACGAAGCACTCGACGTTAAAAACATACCCAAGACTAACCCAACCTAGGCCATAGACCCTATCCAGGCTTAGATCTAAACCATAGCTCTGATACCAACTCTGACACGCCCCCAGGTCCCAGGATTCCCTAATAGAACCTCGAACCTGGTGCGCGTCACTAACAAGAAACGAGAAACTGAATGACATCTGCTTATATCAAACTGACATCATATATATACTCAAGAGGAACGAGCTAAGATAGCTCACAACGAGTTCTATACCAAGAAATTTAAACCAAATGGTTGTACACAGCGGAAAACATGCCTAGCACATACGCTGGCATTACAAGAACACTATACAAGTCTACCCAATATACTGAGTCTAAACAACTGATACCAAATCGTCCTCACCAAAACTGGAAAGGATAACAATCCCCAACAAGAACAACCTGCCAAGTAGGCCCCTGCTAAGTCGAGCCTCACAATGTATTACCACTTGCTTTCCTGAGGGGGAAACAAATAAACAAGGAACGGGGTGAGATAAATCTCAGTAAGTTACTAGATACAAGTACATAGCATGTTATCATGTAATCATGCAAATCAAGAAGATTATCAAGTAATCATGCTCAAGATGTCATCAAGTAACAAGTATATGAGAGGCTAAGCCAACTCATCAAGTAACTAGCACATAAGGCTAAACTAATACGTTACAAAGGATATCCCAACCTTATTCCTCCCAAGTAAACCATTGTTGTCGTTGCTTATTGCAGTTGACAAATCACGATCAATCAAGTTGCTGCTGTGCAGTACACAAGAGGACCCGGTAACCAGTGTCACTCACAAGAACAAGATTCACGAGGTGTTCACGAGTTTAGCATTCACTTTTATCAGGCGTATTTCTCTAATAAAGGAAGCTATGCCCTTACTATGGCCTGTAGTAAGGGGTCAAGCGCAGATACATAGGCACTCGATTATCACTTTGGCCCCAGCCTCATGATAAGCGTGAACCTATACATCTCTGAACAAGCAAGGTGACCAGGTGGACTCAAACAAGAATGCACAAGTAGATGTTTACTTGAACTACAAGAGTATAGAACTAAGTCCAAAAGTAGTGGACTAGCTCTTCAGGAACCATGTAATCATGTGCTCACCAAATACAAGTACACGTATTGTCGCGCCCCCGACCCCCGCGGGCCCGGAGTACGCGAGCTGGACGTCGACTTAAACAATAAACTCTAAAATAATGAAGATAAAAATTTCCTTTTTATACCAAAAGATGATCACACAAGTTTTGGAAATCCAACTTGAACAACAAAATATAAACTAGTGTAAGCTCCATAAGCTTACACCCAAAATAATAAAATATACAATTCTTAATGACGTCAAGTGTGGTACAACTATTCCCAAAAAAAGGTTACACATTTATATAATGTAAACCCACCAATAACAACTTGCCCCAAAAGCTCAACCCTCGCGACGTCCTCCTCGTGATCAGCGAGTCTAATCCTTTCCTCCTGGGGGGGGTTAAGGAAAAACAAAGATAAAAGAAAGGGGGTGAGATAAATCTCAATAAGTCACTAATGGAACTACATGACATGCTATGAAGCAATAATCAATAATAAATCACATAGCACATAGCAATTATCATTTAACAGATAGCAGCGGAAATAAACAATTAACAAAGGATATTAGCCAAGGTTTCCCAACTGATATAACCAAATAAAGGTCGCTGCGCAGCTTCAACAATCAACAATCGACATCTTCATAGTAGCATGAAAGCTGAAGAGAAAACCCCCGGTACCGGAACCAATAACAAAGTAACATGCCACAAAGGGCGGGAGCCATGCCACAAAGTCATGTTCCAAAACGTGTAGCTAGAATACTCACAAAAGGAGCTAGCTCATCCCATCCAAGGCCAGTCTGGATGAGGAAGAATGACCAATGGGCGATGCTATACTGGACTTGGCTTGTGCCATTATAGCATTATCCATTGCCTGACTCGATACTCAAATAACCAGCTGGACTTTCAATTAAATGCTAAGTAATAAATACTAGCTTAATTAACAACTAATGATTCCAAAGTAGGGAACCATTCCAAATAAATTACCACAAACGTAAACCAATCCAAACCACACATCAAAGATGAACCATATTCCCAAAATAATACGTAATCAAATTCCATAACATTTTTATTCACAAAAAGAACCAATTCCAATTAATAAGGTGTTCCACGATATTAACTTAAGTTTATTTGAGTAAATAAACTTAAACTAGGAAACCACGTAGTTCAAACAAGCAAAGACAAAATTCCAGGTCAAACGGGCGGGCGGGCGCGCGCATAGGGGCAGGCAGGCGCTTATTCCAACAGAAGGTTTGGCCTCAGGAAAACGTAAGGCGGGCGGGCGCCTGGTCCAACCCGGGCGGGCGCTCGGTCTGGTTCTTGGCCGGGAAACAGAGCTGGCTTCTTCATTTTTCTCATACCATTTTCACAACACTCAAAATCAATACTTCCAACATGATCCCCAAAGTACCCAAACAACATCTAACCTAAAAGGGGACCTTAATAACACCATTTATCAACCAAAACCAAGATCAAATCCCAACATTCAACAAAATCACCATTTTTAACCAAAACCCAAAATAAATTCCAAATAAATCTCAAACTCAATCAAACATTAAATGTATCAACTAAAGCATTATATGAACATGAAATGAACACTTTAGCATAAAAATGGGGGAAAAGCAACTTACTTGGAATTTCTCAAAGATGATGGAATTCAAATATTTTTGGTTCTACGCGATCCTATCGACGATCTAAACACATTTCATAAAATGAGCACTAAGAAATAGAGGGAGGAAGATGATCAAAATGAGGAAATAGGGAGAGAGTTCTTACCTTCACAAATGGAGGAGAGAGGGAGAAAAAGAGTGTGCTGAGAGTGAGGGAGAAGGTGAGGGAGAAGAGGGGAGTAGGGAGGGAGTAGGAGAAATGATTTTGAAAACTTACACTTAGGCCCCCTCCTCACTACTTAGTACAAATAAACCCATATCACCCTTCTACCCAATTAACACAATATCAACCAAATAATGCTAAACACAAATTAATATTATGAGATATAAAATGCGCACATAAATATTTAAATCAAATAAACAAATAAATAATTAATTATTTATCAATAAAATAGAGACGGGTTTTCGGGTCGTGATATTCACTCCCCCTTAAAGAAAATTCGACCCGAATTTTAACGAAACTTACCCGAATTAAAAAGCCATGGATATCTACGCTCCATCTCCTCTCGAAGCTCCCAAGTCGATTCCTCAACATTATGATTCTTCCAAAGGACTCTAACCAACACAATGCTCTTGTTCCTCAACTCTTGGACTTTGGAATCAAGAATCCGAACCGGTCGTTCCTCGTAGGTCATATCGGGCTCTATATCCTCCGGTACCCTCGGTAACACGTGAGATGGATCATGAACATACTTCCGAAGCATAGAAACGTGAAAAACGTTATGTAACCGGTCCAAAGAAGATGGTAACGCAAGACGGTATGCTAGAAGTCCCACTTTCCCCAAAATCTCAAACGGTCCAACAAACCTCAGAGCCAATTTACCTTTCTTCCCGAACCTTCGAATGCCCACTTTCGGTGATACCTTTAAGAACACGAAGTCTCCGGTCTGAAAACTAAGATCTCGCCTTCGGTGATCGGCATAGCTCTTCTGTCGACTCTGGGCCGTCTTCAATCGATCCCGAATAATTTTAACCTTTTCCACCGAGTCCTGAACCATGTCAACACCCCAAAGTTTTGCTTCCCCAACCTCGTCCCAACAAATAGGCGACCGACATTTCCTCCCATACAAAGCCTCATACGGTGCCATCTGTATACTCGACTGATAACTATTATTATAGGCGAACTCTGCAAGCAGTAGATGTGTATCCCACGAATCTGGAAAGTCAACTGTGCAAGCCCGTAACATATCCTCGAGAATCTGGATGGTTCTTTCCGACTGACCGTCAGTTTGAGGATGAAATGTTGTGCTGAACCTCAAATCGGTACCCAAAGCCTTCTGCAATGCTTGCCAAAATCGGGATGTAAACCTGGGATCTCTGTCTGACACAATACTAACTGGAACACCATGCAATCTGACAATCTCATGAATATACAAATTCGCAAGTTTCTCCATCGAATAGGAAATGTCAATGGGTAAGAAATGAGAAGATTTAGTCAATCTGTCCACGATCACCCAAACTGCATTGAACCTCCTTCGAGTCCTGGGTAGTCCGGTCACAAAATCCATCGTAATGTGTTCCCACTTCCACTCGGGTATCTCAAGAGGCTGAAGTAAACCTGCAGGCCTCTGATGCTCTGCTTTAACTTGTTGACAGTGCAAACACTTCGATACATAATCTGCAATTTCCCTCTTCATGTTAATCCACCAAAATTGCTGTTTTAAATCATGATACATCTTCGTGCTCCCGGGATGGATGGTATACCTGGATTTGTGACCCTCATCAAGAACTCGCTGTTTAATCCCACCGATATCCGGCACACACAATCTGCCACGGTAAGTCAACACTCCCTCGGAGTCAAGCTGGAAATCCACATACTGTCTATCCCGAGCATTATCCATAATCTTCCTCAACTCTGGGTCATCCTTCTGGGTATCCTTTATTTGTTGAATTAAGGTCGGAGATACCCTAATATTCGCAAAAATCGCCCCACATCTCGATTCGCGAGGACACCAATCTCGAACATTCTCAAGCATTTTCCATTCACGAATCATCATTGATGCCACATAAGACTTTCGACTGATCGCATCAGCTACTACATTAGCTTTACCCGGATGGTACGAAATGGTGCAATCATAATCTTTTAAAAGCTCCATCCACCTACGCTGACGGTTATTCAATTCCTTTTGAGAGAAGAGGTATTTCAAACTCTTGTGATCGGTAAAAATCTCAAACTTCGCTCCATATAGGTAATGCTTCCACTTGTGCAACGCAAAGACTATCCCAGCCAACTCCATATCATGAGTAGGGTAATTCTGTTCACTGGGGGTCAACTTCCTCGAAGCATAAGCAATTACTTTCCCATTCTGCATCAAAACACAACCCAAACCCTCTTTCGAAGCATCACTGTAAATCACTAAGTCGTCATTTCCATTTGGTAACGCAAGAATTGGAGCCGTAGTTAATCTCTTCTTCAATTCATCAAAGCTACTTTGACATTTTTCACTCCACACGAACGGTACATCCTTCCGGGTCAACTGAGTCATCGGAGTAGCAATCCTCGAAAACCCTTCTATAAATCTTCTGTAATACCCGGCTAAACCCAGAAAACTTCTGATCTCGGTCACTGACTCGGGTCTCTTCCAATCCACTATGGCTTCTATCTTTGAAGGATCCACTGAAATCCCATCTTTAGAAATCACATGACCCAGAAATGAAACCTTCTCGAGCCAAAATTCGCATTTACTAAACTTTGCAAACAACTGCTCCCTCACAAGAATGGATAAAACTGTCCTCAAGTGTTGCTCGTGCTCCTCTCGAGATTTAGAGTAGACAAGAATGCCGTCGATGAAAACCACCACAAACGAATCAAGATAAGGATGGAAAACCCGGTTCATCAAATCCATAAACACTGCAGGCGCGTTAGTCAACCCAAACGGCATAACCAAGAATTCATAATGACCATAACGCGTGCGAAAGGCAGTCTTCGGAATGTCCTCCGATCGAATCTTCAACTGATGGTACCCACTCCTTAAATCAAGTTTAGAAAAGACCACGGACCCTTGAAGCTGATCAAACAAATCATCAATGTGCGGTAGCGGGTATTTATTCTTCACAGTTACTTGATTCAACTTCCGGTAATCAATACACAATCTCAAAGAACTATCTTTCTTCCGTACAAACAAAACCGGTGCTCCCCACGGGGAAACACTAGGGCGGATAAACCCTCGATCAAGCAACTCTTGCAACTGAACCTTTAATTCCTTCAACTCTGCGGGAGCCAACCTATACGGTGCCTTCGAAATCGGAGCTGTACCCGGCAAAAGATCTATACAAAATTCTATCTCACGATCGGGAGGCATATTATATTCAGAAGAGAAAACATCGGGAAATTCGCTAACTACCCGAACACTCTCCAAACTAGGGGATTCTTTCCTAGTATCAAGCACACTAGCCAAGTACCCCTCACAACCACGATGCAATAATCTCCTAGCTTTCACATAGGAAATCATACGAATATTCCTACCCAAAGGCATAGCCTCGAAAACAAATTTAGGCACATCAGGGATATAAAAATTAACGACCTTTCTACGACAGTCAACAGAAGCATGAAACTTGCTCAACCAATCCATACCCAAAATAACATCAAAATCTTGAATCGGAAGGACTACCAAGTCCGCACACAAGACATGATCACATATAAGCACGTCACAATCACGAAATACTCTATCGGTCACCAAACATTCTCCCATAGGAGTTGACACCTCTAACACATAGGGGAAAGACTCAGATGCAGCATTTAGTAAAGAAGCAAATTGCACAGAAATGTAAGAATGAGATGATCCTGGATCTACTAACGTACGCGCGCTCAAATTAGATATAGAAACAATACCTCCAATCACTGAGGGATCATCTGCCTGATGCTGATTCATTGCAAACACCTTTCCTTGGACCTTAGCCTTTCCCGTAGCATCCCTTTTCTGACCCTGTGGAGCACCAGCTCCTAACCCAGTCGGTTGACCTCTGAATCTCGGGCAATCCTTCGCAAAATGCCCCAACTGCCCACAGTTAATACATTTCCCCTGTTTCTTCCAACACTGGTCCTCCGAGTGTCCTCCCCTTTGGCAATAGGAACAAAGTCTCCTATTTTGGTTCCCTTGGTTCCCGGCAGTAGTGCCTGGGTTCCTTGGGATTGGTTGCCCTCGGGACTGAGATTGTCCCCCAAAGTTACCTCGGTTATCAGAACGGGATTGTGGCTTGCTCTGTCCTCCCTGCTTGCTTGTGTTGGTCGCCTCGACCTTCTTCTTATGCTCCTCTATATCTTTCTCGATCAAGTATGCACGGTCTACCGCATCCTGGAATGTCACAATCCTCTGGGCTATAAGTTGAGTCCGGATAGAAGTCTTCAAACCGCGGATGAATCTCATAGCTTTCTGCTCTTCGGTCCTCACAAGATAGTCACAATACCGGGCTAATTCTGTGAACTTAGTCGAGTATTGAGCTATAGACAACAAACCTTGCTCCAAGTTGAGTAGCTCGATCTCCTTTCGGTTCTGGTCCACCACCGGGATAAAATGCTCTTTGAACTTCCGCACAAACAATTCCCATGCATACAATGTATGGGTATCATCCCAACTCGCTTTAACTCCTTTCCACCAATGCTCGGCGGCACCCACAAGCTTATAAGCCGCGAACCGGACCCTATCCTCGTCCGTGCACCCAAACACATCATAAATTTTCTCCATAGACTCAATCCATAGTTCGTCCTTCTTCACATCGGGCTCACCGTCAAACTCCCTTGGTTTTAATTTCAGAAATTGCTCCAACCCATAACGTGGAGGAGCCACATGATCCTCTCTTGGCCCTTGCTCATGAATTGCCTCATGGCCGCCTCAAACATGCCTTGGAACATAGCACGGTTCTCTTCCCGAAGATCATTCTAATTCTGAGCCCCACTAGAACCTTCACCCGTTCTTCTTCTAGCCATTGAGAGCAATTACCTGCATAAAACATCAACCGTTACTCACTCCGAACACAACTACCCCCTAGGTCATACTAGTCCACCTAGACTTATACTTAGAGCTAAACCATAGCTCTGATACCAACTGTCGCGCCCCCGACCTCGCGGGCCCGGAGTACGCGAGCTGGACATCGACTTAAACAATAAACTCTAAAATAATGAAGATAAAAATTTCCTTTTATACCAAAAGATGATCACATAAGTTTTGGAAATCCAACTTGAACAACAAAATATAAACTAGTGTAAGCTCCATAAGCTTACACCCAAAATAATAAAATATACAATTCTTAATGACGTCAAGTGTGGTACAACTATTCCCAAAAAAAGGTTACACATTTATATAATGTAAACCCACCAATAACAACTTGCCCCAAAAGCTCAACCCTCGCGACGTCCTCCTCGTGATCAGCGAGTCTAATCCTTTCCTCCTTGGGGGGGGGGGGTTAAGGAAAAACAAAGATAAAAGAAAGGGGGTGAGATAAATCTCAATAAGTCACTAATGCAACTACATGACATGCTATGAAGCAATAATCAATAATAAATCACATAGCACATAGCAATTATCATTTAACAGATAGCAGCGGAAATAAACAATTAACAAAGGATATTAGCCAAGGTTTCCCAACTGATATAACCAAATAAAGGTCGCTGCGCAGCTTCAACAATCAACAATCAACATCTTCATAGTAGCATGAAAGCTGAAGAGAAAACCACGGTACCGGAACCAATAACAAAGTAACATGCCACAAAGGGCGGGAGCCATGCCACAAAGTCATGTTCCAAAACGTGTAGCTAGAATACTCACAAAAGGAGCTAGCTCATCGCATCCAAGGCCAATCTGGATGAGGAAGAAGGACCAATGGGCGATGCTATACTGGACTTGGCTTGTGCCATTATAGCATTATCCATTGCCTGACTCGATACTCAAATAACCAGCTGGACTTTCAATTAAATGCTAAGTAATAAATACTAGCTTAATTAACAACTAATGATTCCAAAGTAGGGAACCATTCCAAATAAATTACTACAAAGGTAAACCAATCCAAACCACACATCAAAGATGAACCACATTCCCAAAATAATACTTAATCAAATTCCATAACATTTTTATTCACAAAAAGAACCAATTCCAATTAATAAGGTGTTCCACGATGTTAACTTAAGTTAATTTGAGTAAATAAACTTAAACTAGGAAACCACGTAGTTCAAACAAGCAAAGACAAAATTCCAGGTCAAACGGGCGGGCGGGCGCGCGCATAGGGGCAGGCGGGCGCTTATTCCAACAGAAGGTTTGGCCTCAGGAAAACGCAAGGCGGGCGGGCGCCTGGTCCAACCCGGGTGGGCGCTCGGTCTGGTTCTTGGCCGGAAAACAGAGCTGGGTTCTTCATTTTTTTCATACCATTTTCACAACACTCAAAATCAATACTTCCAACATGATCCCCAAAGTACCCAAACAACATCTAACCTAAAAGGGGACCTTAATAAGACCATTTATCAACCAAAACCAAGAGCAAATCCCAACATTCAACAAAATCACCATTTTTAACCAAAACTCAAAATAAATTCCAAATAAATCTCAAACTCAATCAAACATTAAATGTATCAACTAAAGCATTATATGAACATGAAATGATCACTTTAGCATAAAAATGGGGGAAAAGCAACTTACTTGGAATTTCTCAAAAATGACGGAATTCAAATATTTTTGGTTCTACGCGATCCTATCGACGATCTAAACACATTTCATAAAATGAGCACTAAGAAATAGAGGGAGGAAGATGATCAAAATGAGGAAATAGGGAGAGAGTTCTTACCTTCACAAATGGAGGAGAGAGGGAGAAAAAGAGTGTGCTGAGAGTGAGGGAGAAGGTGAGGGAGAAGAGGGGAGTAGGGAGGGAGTAGGAGAAATGATTTTGAAAACTTACACTTAGGCCCCCTCCTCACTACTTAGTACAAATAAACCCATATCACCCTTCTACCCAATTAACACAATATCAACCAAATAATGCTAAACACAAATTAATATTATGAGATATAAAATGCGCACATAAATATTTAAATCAAATAAACAAATAAATAATTAATTATTTATCAATAAAATAAAGACGGGTTTTCGGGTCGTGACACGTATGCTATATTTGCAAATACAAATAAGTATAACAATGGCACATAGTGTGTTCACGTAACACAATCAAGCCAAATTAGAGTCTATTAATAACAGACCCCAACCAAGTAGTAGGGTATGTCATACTATATCACTTTGTCATATGAAATATTTACACGTACATATTCATATAATCTTTAACACACTAATGTGTCTATCACGATACCCTTACTTTCAAGTAGAGCCCAACATCTTAGACTCTAAGCACGTAGCCGAATAGGTCGTATTGTACCTAGTTATAATCATATCTCGCGTATATTTATCGCTAATCATCGAATACATTTTCCAACACATATTGTGTTCTATAGTCATTGTTTTATGAATTATCTTCATATTACACTAGTTCCTCTTTCTTTAGGAACTCAACTCAAGAACAAGATATCTTCTTTATACTTTATATACTTCATTGAGTATATACACGACTAAAACCAATTACTAGCACATTAGTGCTTGTTCATAGCACTTTCAATACACACGTATTAGATTCAAGTATGTCTTAGAGTTATTCATTCTCTATCTAGTTCCACATTCTAACTCTTTGGTTATTAATACCAAGTATCAAGTAGTCAACAAGCCACATTCTATCAAGTAATTATGTGCAAGATTTGCACATACACATCAAGGATAGTTCTAACACATTAGTGCTTGTTCATAGCACTTTCAAGTTCATTACCATACACACGTATTGGTTTCAAGTCATGTACAAGATTTTATCATCTTATATTCAAGTTCTCAATCCAATTCTTTGGATGTTCAAGACATGTACAAGAATTAATTATCTTATACTCAAGTTATTATTCCAATCTTTGGATATTCAAGTCATGTACAAGATTTAATTGTCTTATACTTCAAGTTTAAGCTAAGTAGATGAGTTATACATCTCATACTTACAAGTTCTAAATCTTATACTTTGGATGTTCAAGCTCAAGACATTGTTCTAGTGCCCCTAAGGTACACAAACATTGGTTTCAAGACACATATAACACATTAGTGCTTGTTCATAGCACTTTCAAGAATATAAAAGAGTTGTTACTCCTATACTTAAGTTCTCATTTGAGTTCTATAAGTGTTCATGTTCAAGACTAAGTTCCAATGCCCCAAAAGGTACATTTACACTTACTATGACATCTTATACTAAGGATCTATGCCTTTGGAGGGATAAGCTTTCATTTCATTTTAGGTTTAAAACACCTTTGTGAAACAGGGGACTTGGGCGGTCGCCCACTCCCCACCTGGGCGGTCGCCCAGAATAGACCTTTTTGAACCCCAACTCTGATCATCTGGGCGGTCGCCCATAACCCCTCTGGGCGGTCGCCCATAAGCTTGTAGCACAATTTTTCCATTTTCCCTGTAAGTCAAATTTCACCGTCCCAAGCGTAGGAGTATACTTTTCTAACACTTTTAACAATACCAAGAGTACCTAGGAGTGAAGTATCATACCCAGGACACTATTTCAAGCTTAATTCATTTCTTTTACCATCCCACAAATAATAGAATAATTTTCTTTTATTCATAGAATTAAATATTTCACCGTCCCAAAAGTATAAGTATAATTTTCTAATATACTAATATACTCATTTAGGGATACTTCCATTCATTTCCCCGTACCACAAATAATGGTACAATTTTTCTAATAACATTTAAATCAAGTTAATATTTTACCGTCTCGCGAATAGGAGTATAATTTTATTCAATTTCCAATAGGAGTATAACTTTGTTCCATTTCTCTTTACACACACAGTACAAGATTACTCCCTTCGTCCCAAATTTACAAGTATCACAAAATTCAATCAAATCACGAAATTGACAAGCACAAGTATCAAGAATAACACATAAGCATGTTATTGCAAGCAAGGGGGAGCTAGTGACATACCTACTCCGAAATCAAATTCACCCAAACTAATTTCAGTTCGGCAGGAAATGCTCTACTCACCGCCCTGATCATTTATGCGAAGTCGGATTTTCGAATAGAGGCATAATTAAGCAAGAGAGATCGAGAATAGGGTAAACCCTAACTTTTCTGAGACAGAGAGAACGTACGAGTACATTTGGGGGAAACAATGACTCTGAGGAAGGCAACCCAAGCTTTATCCTTTTCATGTTTCAAGAATTGCAACTAGGCCCCTCAAGTATCACTTTTGATAAAAAGGCCCTTCAAGTTCAATTTGAGCATTTTAGCCCCTAAACTTTATTTTTCACAAATGACCCTAAAGTTCAACTTTGAACACTTAGGACCTAAACTTGCTCAATTATTTAAATAATTAACTCAAATAAAATAGCATATAAATATGCAAGGCAAGAAATTAACAGGGATTAGGACGGGCGTTACAAATCACACGGAAAGAGAAGCCACGTGGGAGCTCGAAAGTGAAATGCGTGATATGTTTCCCGCTTTGTTCGAAGATTAAGGTACGTTTAGTTTGGAGGACCAAACTCTTTTAAGGGGGTAAGAATGTAATAACCCGAACCTACCTTTTATATATATTTTTTTATTTTATTTTAAAACTCCCGGTTATTATTTGGGCCGAAATTTAATAAAAAGATTAGTTTGGTTGATTGGGTCAAAGTAGAAAGCCCAATTCATTAACTAAAAGGATTAGGAGTCCTTTTTAATTTAGGGATTTGAGGAAACCCTTTATATAAATAATCTCTTATTAAACCCCTAGTATTATTCTACTCCACCGCAAAGAAAGAAAGAATGGAAGAAAAGAAAGGGAGGCGGCGACAGAGGGAGTTGCCGAGAGAGAGAGAGAGAGACCGGGAAAGAGAAGGAAGAAGAGAAGAGGAGAGGGAAGCGAAACAAGGTAAAAACCCACCCTCTACGTTTGATTCTACGTTGTTATTTCAATCTAGTTATGTATGAAAAAAAACAGAATTGGAACCCTAACCCTAAAGATGAACTAGGGTTTATAAAAATTATGAAATTAGGGTTTTTTATCGAATTGGTTGATTGAAGGAGATGGTGTGTGTGTGTGTGCTGTGTATGTGCTTGTTTTGTATACTGTGTATGTGTGTGTGTGATATGTGCGTATGTGTGTGTACGTGTTCTATACACTGTGTGTGTGTGTGTGTGTGTGTGTGGAAGGTGTTTTAGTGTGTGTGGGTGTATCAGAGTGTGGGTGTACCAGTTTGAAGGTGTACTCAGTAAGTGTGTGCAAAAAGTGTGAAATCAGTGTGTGTAATTCATATAGTGAAATTGAAAGTTGGGAATTGATTAATAAAAACCCTAGGGGTGTTGTAGGCATTCTTAAGGTTATTGGTTAACTATGAAAGAGGTTATAGATGACTAAATCATGGGGTTAATCGAGTAAAAAGAAGTAAATTGGGACGGAAGTAAAATAGTATTTTCTTATGTCTAAGGCTAGACTATTTCATATTTGTAGATTGTACAATCGGAGTAAGCGAGCAAGTAAAACGCAAGGCTAAGGTAAGGCATTACGCTCTTAGTAGTATTTAATTTCAATCCTTTGTGTAGGATTCCCAATCTCTGTTTTGTTAAAGTAAACTATCTATGTGGCTAGATAGTATTTTAAAAACTATTTCGTTCTGCGAATGTTACCGTTCTTTGTTATCCACCCTATTGATATTGTTGTTGTTCAATTGGGATATCATGTGTATGATTCGTATTGTGACTTGGTGTCTAAAGTGAGATGTACACCTTTTAAAAAGTGATCAAGTAAAGTTTTGTAAAGTTAAGCTTTGTTTTGTAAAAGCTCTTTAAAGTGAAGTTTTGTAATAAGAAAAGTGATTACAGTTATCCATAATCCCGAAACGGATAAGTGGACCCCCTTACAGTTATCCATAATCCCGAAACGGATAAGTGGACCCCTTTCAGTTATCCATAGTTCCAAGATGAATATGTGGACCCCTTTGCGTTGCTTGATGAAGTAACGTAGGTTATCATGATATACCGATTTTGGGTGCAGTCAGTAGAAACCCGAGCCCTGGGTACAGCGCGTGCTTAATCCCTAAATGAAGTAAAGTAAAGTAAAGTAAAGCAAAGTAAAGTGTGTGCAAAATGTTGTGTTTTGGAAACTGTCTCTGAAGCCACGTGTTTTCAAG
The DNA here is from genome assembly GCA_026119855.1 of Campanula takesimana. Taxonomy (NCBI): domain Eukaryota; kingdom Viridiplantae; phylum Streptophyta; class Magnoliopsida; order Asterales; family Campanulaceae; genus Campanula; species Campanula takesimana. Next base: position 946,038 of record JAOWBW010000401.1, read on the forward strand.
TAATGAATTGTTTTTCATCAAGTTAAATGTTTTCAAACTGAGTGTTTGTTTGATCATTGAGTTTCGTTGTTAATTCTTGTTACCGCCCGTTTCGGTTATCTCCTCTTAGTACCCGAGGGGATTCCGTATAAACTTACTGGGCATTGTTCGCTCATTCCTTTCATTCTCTTTTTTACTTCAGGCTTCAAGTACGTAAACCGAAGGTCGCAAGTATTGGGCGGCGTAGAGGTTGCCTTTTAGTAAAGTTAGTTAATAGTTATGATCTCCGTTAAAAGGAGTTGAACGTTATCTTTTCCGTTAGTTACCATCTCGAGCTAGTGGCTTGTACTAGCCGTTATGGAATTGATTGTTAGTTTAAGTTTGAATTCTTGTTATTTGTAGCCGTTGGGGCATTCTGACTTGGGAATTATTTAAGTGAAGTTATTGATTATTAATTATGAAAAGTTGGGGTGTTACAATTTGTGTACCCTAAAATTGAACTTTAGGTCCGCCACTGCACACAATTAAGTTGTACAAGCACTCTAAATTCGTTGTTGTCCATGAACATGGAGGACCAAGCTACTGCTTCATCCGTAATAGGGTTGTTAAAGGAATCGAGCTCGACTCGTAAAAGCTCTCGAACTCGAGTTCGATCCGACTTTTCAAGCTCGTTTTTGTTTTGTTATCGAGCCAGCTCGTGTTCGGCTCGTTTGTCGACGAGTTTTGCTCGAGCTCGGCTCGATACACTCATTGACACGTAAAAATTTTGTTTGTGATCGGCTCGTTAAGCTCGAATCATAATTATTTTTGTAATATATATATATATATATATATATATATATATATATATATATATATATATATATATATATATATATATATATATAATATGTATGTACATAATAATACACGAACTTGAGCTTGATAAGGCTCGAACACGAGCTCGTCTCATTTAAAATATTTTAAAAAGAAGGTCCAACCTCGAGATGGACTCATTACAACCTCGAGCTAGACTCGTTACAACTCGAGTTCAAAGCGGCTCGTGAAAAGCTCATGAACGGCTCGCGAACAACTCGAAACTTGATTCGATTCGAGCTCGAACGACTAAACTCGGCTCGATCTCGATACTTTATAAACGAGCTCGAGTTCAAAACTCCAAAGCTCAACTCGACTCGACTTGGCTCGGCTCGTTTACAGCCTACTTCGTAATGTAAATGTAGAGTGGAATTGGGTAAAATTTCAAAAATAATTCTCGGAGTTTGTATAATTGTAAAAGTAATTATTCTTTGTTTTAGTATATAGTATAGTTTTCAATCTATCTATTTTTAATTCAATATTAATTAAGTACAAGTATAAAAATTACGAATTCATTTTTTTTGTAAAAAGCTTTTACATTTCAATCTTTTAAAATAACTAGCGGGTAACCCGTGCTCTGCACGGGAAACTAATACTATTTCTCAAAAAAATATGTTAATTATAGTTAACTAATATAGTAATCATTATTTTAATTAATGCTATTAATAATAATAGTTAATTTATATGATTACTATTATTATAATAATTATTACAATTAACTAATATTATTGATAGTAATAGTTAATATATATTAATAGCAATGATTAATCTATATAAAAATAATAATTATTACTATTATAATAAACTAATACTATTAATAGTAATAGTTAATAGATATAGTAACTATTATAATTAATTAATATTAAAAAATAATAATTTAACTTATATATTAACTATTACAATTAACTAATATTAATAATAGTAATAGTTAATGTATATAGCCTATTATAGTTAACTAATACTATTAATAGTAAAAACTAACTTATAAAGTAACTATTATAGTTAACTAATACTATTAATAGTAATAGTTAACTAATATAGTAACTATTATAGTTAACTAATACTATTAATAGTAATAGTTAACATGTATAGTAACTATTATAGTTAACTAATACTATTAATAGTAATAGTTAACTTATATCATAACTAATATTATAAGCTAATAGTATTAGCTAATAATGAGAATATCAAAAGTCACACACATTTAGGATGGTTATGATGTGGCTTCACACAAATGAAGCTTTAACCTATGTTTGTTTATGTGTCAAAACCATAGCCCTCATCACCAACTTTTATATATATATATATATATATATATATATATATTTTGAACTAAACACCTACTTGGGGCCGTGGCGGATTTAGGAATTTTTTTCACTAGGGAGACAAAATTGCATAACACATTTAAAGGAGGCAAAAATAAATAATAATGAATTTATGTTTTTAAACAATGGGGGGGACAATGTCTAAAATATTGCACTAATACTCCAAATTTTTAAAAAAATTACACTAATAATTTATTTATTTATTAAAATAAAGGGGGGCCATTGCCCCCATCCACTAAGGGTAGGCCCGCCCCTGACTTGGGGTACGAGAATGAAAAAGAATTTACAAGCATTTAGTGCTTAAATTCGATGATAAAGAAGTGAATGGCTAAAGAGGGCTCGCGATGTCAATAAAATTGTATTATATAGCCGTTGTGATGATGGTCGTCAAATTTAATATTAAGAGCTTGATCGTTCAACGCTCTCACTCATTTTAACTTGAACTGTCTATTGAATTATTTATTTTTGAGAAAATTTTGGGGGAAACTAGTTTCCCCCAAACTTAAAAAAAGACCGGTTTTGAGAAGGAAACCGTCACACACAGCGACATAGGCGGACCGAACTTGAAAAACACGTCATCCTTTTGACCCGGTTTACTAAACCCGTAAACCTAAGCGCATACATTTTCTCTCTAAAAAACACAGAGACCTAAATTTCGCCGTTCTCTCTAAAAAAAACCGGTGAAGACTACCTTTAACTTTCTACTCTTTTGTTCAATTTTTCCAATTTGAAGTAAAATTTGTTTGATTCTCCTTGTGTCGTTTGTTAATTTCACTCTATTTAACACAAACTACCGTTTGATTTTCAGCAAAATAATGAGGAAAGGCGTAGTGAAGCCAGGAGCGTGATGGAGGTATGTTTTGATTTCAAGTTTTTTCGCTTGATTCTCACTCTATATTATTCGCTTATTGTGTTGATTTCAAGCATATTTTGTTCGGTTTTTGTGATGCTTGATTAGGTATTTTGAGTTTGGTACTTTGTTACTCAGTGATTTAAACAAGCAAAGGGAGTCATTATTGAATAAAGTTGAAGACTTTCCGACAATCAAACATGATCACATTGTAAGGTTGTTTGGAGCAAAGACAACGAGGAGAAGAAGAAGAAGAAAACTGTTAGTTCGACTGCAACATATGTCAGCAAACTAGGTTTAGAAAGGGTGTTAGTCAGTGAAATTGTAACTTGTTGTTTTGAAATCCAAACTTGTTGTTTTAAGTTATTAACTTGATGTTTTTTATGCCTAAACGTGTATATTAAGATATATGATAAGCTCACGTTCAAACTGCTCGTTTCAAAACAAATTGCATGGTTATTATAATATCAAGTTTGTCTGTTAAAACACGAGGTTACACTACTAAACCACTAAGTATAGATCTGATACAGCATAACTTGATTAACCACCAGGATGCACTAATAAATCACCAAGTTACTGTACTAAAACCTGAAGTTACAAAACTAAAACACCACGTTACTATACTAAAACAGCACTAAGTTATATTATAGGTTGATGTTCAAAATGCTGATTTCAATAGAAATTGCATGGTTATTATAATATCAAGTTTTACTACTAAAATACCAAGTATAGATCTGATACAACATAACTTGATTAACCACCAGGCTGCACTAATAAAACACAAAGTTACTCTATTAAAACATCAAGTTACAATACTAAAACACAAAGTTACTATACTATAACAACAAGTTACACCAAATCAATTCTATTTCAATTTGAACAGCAAAGGACTACATGATTCAAATTAAGTGTAGATTTGGTGTTTTTTGAGCCGAATGAAGATATATATATATATATATATATATATATATATATATATATATATATATATATATATCTCTTTAAATTGATCTTCATTGTCTTTTTCAATCTCACTCTTCTCTAATTCAATGCCATTGTTATCCACCATCTCCATCTCCATCTCCATCATCTATAAGAAGAAGATCAATTTCAATTAGATCAATTAGCTCATTCGAATATCAATTTCAATTTCAATTAGATCAAAATGATGAACACAATGTTTAGATTCGAACCTGATCAATCGATTTTTAAGCTTCCATCTGCAACTGCAATGGCGAGAGAGAAAGAGAGAGAGATGGCGAAAGGAGGAAACTCGGCTGCGAAGATGATCTGTGTGCGCTACTGTGTGTTTGGTAGGTTTTATACCCTAGTTTTAAAAGTTGAACCCGTAATATTAATTCGGTTCATTAACAAACCGGTTTCCTCTGGTTCATTAACAATGCTGCTTGTCAAAACCAGACTTTTTTTAACATTAGGGAGAAACTAGTTTCCCCCAAAACCAACTCTTTATTTTTACGAATTAGAAACCTTGAGGCAGGTTATTGAGAAGCTAAAATCTTGGGTAAAGCGCGTTATACGTAAGTTTCAGAAAAAAAGTGTTCGGTTGTATTTTTGAAAATATGTGAAACTTTTTTAAAAAACGTGCGGTGACATTTTTGTAAATAATCGAAACTTTTCAAACAGTTCTGGATGTCAATATAAAACCTTCAGGATATGATGTTCAAGTACATTTAAAGAAGATCATGGCCAATAAACCTTCTGGATATCAAGCTCAAGAGGTTTTGGATATAAATAACAATGTCTTCTGGATATAATTAACAAGCATCGCCTGTGAGATTTTTTTTTAAAGCTAAAAAGAACATTTGAGACTGATAGCCAGAACCTTTGAAAGTGATAGCCAGAAGGTTTTTTCCGAAAGAAAATTTGAAGAGGAGTTGATGTGTTAATAGATAGCCAGAAACAATGTTTAGGATGACCAGTTACTGTGTTACGAAAGTCCTGTGAATGTGTTGAAGAGTGCCAGATGATTAGAAAAACACGTTTTTCCTAATCACTAAAAAAAACGCGTTATACAGTAAACTAACCGTATTGAAAACTCGCACTTGTCAATGCATGCCTTATGAATGATATTCATATCTTACTAAATTATTGTATGGCTTGTGTATTTGTAAATGAAAATATAAAGTCTTATACATGCCCTTTTAAACTCTTAATTTACAAATCTTTAAATGTTTTTTCATTCTTCTCATTACTCATGAAAAGAATCACATTCTTAATCTTACATTTCTTTATAATCCATATACTCCCTCCATCCTAAAATGATTTGCACATATGATTATTCAAAAAAATTAAGAATATAAACACTTGTTTTATTAGGCATTGTTGGAAAAAGTGTGTTTTGAAGGAAATTGAGTATTATTTCCGTAAGGGTAATTTTGTTAAATTACTAAATTAATTATGGGTTTGTGTTCTGCTCCATAAGAAGAAATCAAGTATTTATTTGTCCAAAATAGTTATTGGATGAATGAAATATGAATGCTCAAAGTAAGTGGGTTGAAAAGGGAAAATGTGGTTATCCCACATTGGAAGGAAAATGAACTTGTTACTAGCATATATATTTGGGCACAATAGTAGTGTTAAAGATTATGTAGCATAAAGGCTCTCTCTCTCGCGCGCAGGGGAGTGCAAATCAAGTTCCAATTTGGCTTGCGAGTTGCGTACTCGTGTCTGAGCGCGTCCTGCGGACACGAATGTAGCACCGAATTTGCCTTCCTAGACAAGCCCATCTTTTGTTAAATTTTTGATTTTGTGAATCAAAATAAATGAGCAGATTTTTTGATTTGTAACAGCTGCAAGATTTAATATCCAGCTTTATTTTCGAATTAAGTGGATGAAATAAAAACTGAGAACCCAAATGAATTGTCTTTAATTTTCGGGTTAATGGACAGATTTCAGTTTTGATCCTTGGCGTGTTGTAGCTATAAAATGGAGAGTATTCACAAACAGTTTGACACACGAACAGACAAGTCCTCCTCCATTTATCATTTGCTGCATATTGCTCTGCATTCTTTCTTGGCCTCCTTGCATTTCAGTAGTGGTGATACTGTTCAAGCACAGTTCAGTTCGCCGAGAAACTTAGGTGCAAAGTGCCCCGGTCTGCACGTTCTATCCTGAGAGACTAGCTTTCCAACAAGACTCAAGCACACTCGGTGAGGGGACGAATAAGTCTTAAGGAGACAGTGACTAACATTGGGCTCGTGCAAACAGCAACTTAATTATTCCTTTTGTATTTCTAGTTTATGTTTCTATTTTATTATTATGTAATTGTTCTTTTCTGTTGTAACCGCTAACAATATTAAGACTTATTAACCCAACAGAGGGAACTGATTACAGATTCAGACTAACTGGTTATACTCAAGGTACTAACTGGTTGTTGTGTTTCAGATGACGACTGATACTATCATTATTGATGGAAACACTGCTGGAAAGGGAACCCAAACTGGAAAAGGACCCGAAACTGTGACCCAAACTGGAAGTAGAAGTGGCTCGGCTATTGTGACTAATCCCACAACATTTCACATCTCGACTCCTCATGCTGAAAGACCCGAGAAGTTTGATGGCAATAATTTCAAGCATTGGCAACAAAAGATGCATTTCTATCTCACTACCTTGAATTTGGCTAAATATCTGATAGAGGATATGCCGAAGGTTAGTGAGAATGAAACTGATGTTACCACTTTGGTTGCGGTTGACGCATGGAAACACGGGGACTATTTGTGCAAAAACATTCGCTTTCAGATTCTCTGTATAATGTGTTCAATGACAAGAAATCTGCTAAGGAATTGTGGGGGTATTTGGACCACAAGTATAAAATTGAGGATGCGGGAACAAAGAAATTTATTGTTGCTCGTTTTTTTGATTTTAAGATGGTGGACAGTAAGAGTGTGAAGTCTCAGCTTGATGAGTTTCAAAATATTTTGCACGGAATTCAAGCCGAGGGTATGGTCATAAGTGAAAGCTTTCAATTGGATACTATCATTGAAAAATTGCCTCCTTCTTGGAATGATTTCAAGAACTACCTTAAGCATAAGCGAAAGGAAATGGATGTTGAAGGGATCATTCTTCGATTGAGTATTGAATAAGGTAATAGAAATGCCGAGAAAAAGTTTGTCTCCGATGTTGCTAAGGCTAACGTGGTGGAGCATGGTTAAAGCTCCAAAGGAAAAGGCCATGGCAAGGGAAAAGGGAAGGTTGGGTCAAAACAGTCCAACTTGGGACCTAAGGGTGGTGTTTCAAAGAAGAAGTTCCTTGGAACTTGTTACAATTTGTGGTGGTGAAGGCCACATGTCTTATGCTTGCAAGGCGCCCAAGAAGGCTCGTGAAGCAAATTTGGTGGAAGGCATTGCTAAGGACGTGTCCGAGATGCACCTCGCGGCTGTGATTTCCAAGGTGAATTTGGTGGGTTCAAACTCAAATCAGTGGTGGATTGACACCGGTGCTACTAGACATGTGTTCTCCAACAAAGACATGTTTAGTACTTTTGTTGCTAAGGAAAATGGCGAGAAGCTGTTTTTTGGGAATTCGGCCACTTTCGAAATCAAAGGTGAAGGGAAGGTGGTTTTGAAGATGACATCCGGGAATAAGCTAACACTCAACAATGTGCTTTATGTGCCCGATATCCGGAAGAACTTGGTGTCTGGATCGCTTTTGATTAACCATGGTTTCCGTATTGTGTTTGAGTCCAATGTAGTTACTTTGTCTAAGAGTGGAATGTTTGTAGGAAAAGGCTATGTCAATGATGGCTTGTTTAAGCTAAGTGTAATGGTGGTTAAGCCAAGTGCTAATGAAATGAATATCTCTTCCGTTTACTTGCTTGAGTCATCTAATTTGTGGCATGCTAGACTTTGACATGTTAATTTTGATTCTATATGTCGTTTAACAAATTTAAATTTTATTCCAAAATTTAAAGTTGATTGTAAACAAAAATGTGAAACATGTGTAGAAACAAAATTAACAAGAAGATCATTCCATTCAATTGAAAGAAATAGTGAACCACTTGAATTGGTTCACACGGACTTATGTGACTTCAAATCAACACAATCACGGGGTGGCAATAAGTACTTTATGACTTTTGTAGATGATGGCACAAAATTTTGTTATGTGTATCTTCTCAAAAGTAAAGATGAAGCTATAGAGAAGTTTATTCTTTATAAAAATGAAGTTGAGAATCAATTAAACTGAAAAATTAAGGTGTTAAAAAGTGATAGAGGCGGTGAATATGAATCTCCATTTGAAGCAATTTGTGCTCAAAATGGAATTATACATTCAATCTCCGCACCTTATACACCCCCAACAAAACGGTGTTGCCGAAAGGAAAAATCGGACATTAAAAGAAATGGTGAACGCAATGTTAATAAGTTCGGGACTACCGGAGAACATGTGGGGAGAAGCCGTGTTGTCGGCTAACTACGTGTTAAATAGAATACCCCGAAAGAAACAAGACAAAACCCCTTATAAACTATGGCATGGAAGACTACCAAGTTACAAACACTTGCGAGTGTGGGGGTGTCTTGCAAAGGTAGCCGTACCTGCACCTAAAAAGGTGAAAATTGGGCCGAAAACTATTGATTGCATATTTATTGGGTATGCACATAATAATAATGCTTATAGATTTCTTGTGTATGATTCAAAAATTGAAGATATACACAAGAATACTATAATGGAATCTATAAATGTGTCTTTCTTTGAGAATATATTCCCGTGTAAGTCAAGAAATAAGGCAAGCTCATCGACTAGGGTTATAGATTCAATAGAAGAAGAACACGTACTAGAAGAAGAAGAAGAAGAAGAGGTGGAACCTCGATGGAGCAAAAGAGCTAGGGTTGAAAAATCTTTTGGTCCGGAATTTCTAACCTATATGGTAGAAAGTGAGCCACAAAGTTATAAAGAAGCCGTTAGCTCTTCGGAAGGACCTTTGTGGAAGGAAGAAATTAAAAGTTAAATTGATTCCATTTTGCAAAATCACACTTGGGAATTAGTGGATCTTCCTCCGGGAAGTAAACCACTAGGATATAAGTGGATTTTCAAAAGAAAAATGAAAGCGGACGGAACAATTGACAAGTATAAGGTCCGTCTTGTAATCAAAGGTTATAGACAAAAAGAAGGCCTAGACTATTTTGATACATATTCTCCCGTCACAAGAATAACATCAATAAGAGTTGTACTTGCAATTGCTGCTTTGAGAAATCTTGAAATACATCAAATGGATGTAAAAACGGCTTTTCTAAATGAAGATTTAGAAGAAGAAATTTACATGGAACAACCCGAGAGGTTTGTTGCACATGGACAAGAGAGAAAGGTGTGCAAGTTAGTAAAGTCATCATATGGCTTAAAACAAGCACCAAAACAATGGCATCAAAAGTTTGATAACGCCATGATGCAAAGTGGATTTAAAATAAATTAATGCGATAAATGTGTCTATACTAAAACCACGGAAAATGGCTATGTCATTTTGTGTCTTTATGTAGACGACATGTTTATCATTGGGAGTAATGATAAGATGATTAAATCCACCAAAGACATGTTGAATTCAAAATTTGACATGAAGGATTTGGGCGTTGCGGACGTAATCCTTGGAGTTAAAATTTCTAGAATATCAAATGGACTTGTATTAAGTCAAACTCATTATGTGGATAAAATTCTTGAGAAATTTAGTAAGGATGACAATGGAATTGCGAGTACTCCATTTGACCAAAATCTTCATCTTTCAAAGAATAGAGAAGATCCGGTGTCTCAATTAGAGTACTTAAGAATTATTGGAAGTCTAATATACTTGATGAGTTGTACTCGGCCGGATATTGCTTATGCTGTTAGCAAACTGAGCCGGTATACTAGTAATCCTGGAACAAATCAGTGGAAGGGTATAGTAAGAGTACTAAGGTACTTGAGATATACTCTTGATTTTGGATTACACTACTATAGACATACAGCGGTGATAGAAGGATATAGTGATGCTAATTGGATATCAGATATCAAAGACTCAAGGTCTACGAGCGGATATGTATTCACATTGGCAGGTGCAGCTATATCATGGAAATCTTCTAAGCAAACTGTTATAGCTTGATCAACCATGGAATCTGAGTTTATAGCATTAGATAAATGTGGTGAGGAAGCCGAATGGCTACGCCAATTTCTAGAAGATATTTCAAAATGGGATAAACCTGTGCCAGCAATTTGTATACATGGCGATAGCCAATCTGCGATTGGTAGGGCACAAAATCATATGTATAATGGTAAGTCTAGGCATATACGTCGACGACATAATACCATTAAGCAACTAATTGCAACTGGTACCATATCAATTAACTATGTAAAGTCAAAAGATAATTTGGCGGATCCGCTAACCAACGGGTTAAGTAAAGAAGTGGTTGCAAAGTTGACATTGGGAATGGGATTAAAGCCTCTTGAGAAATTAAACACATCGGAAAACACAACCTAGTTGACTGGAGATCCCAAGATCTAGGTTCAAAAGGGACAACCTAACTGTTAAAAGACTTGTAGCGTCACTGTGGGGGTTACCCCATACCCATTCCTTAAAAGTGACATCCCGAGAGGAATGAGGTTAAGCCGTTGGCTTTTAATGATTCTTATGTGAAGTAAAACGGGTTACTTAAAAGAATCACCTATGTGAGAAAGAAGTGTGGTCCGCTTTAAGAAGAATTATGTGAGGCTTAATTCTTAGACCTTCTCACAGAACCAGGCATTGTGCTCCAGGGCCATAATGGACACAACTATGAGAGCTGAATTGTGTTAGGGCGATACTTGTGCAAAGTATATGATCGGCTACACAAAAAGCTAGTAGTTCAAGGACATCGTGTCTACTGATTAGCGAGTAGAGTAAATATATCTTGCAAGGGAGGTTCAAAGGGCAGACCCTACCTATCCTATGCAGGTTTTCGACTGCCGGACTTTATCACCTATCCTCATGAATTTCCTTCATGTGGGGGATTGTTGGAAAAAGTGTGTTTTGAAGGAAATTGGGTATTATTTTCGTAAGGGTAATTTTGTCAAATTACTAAATTAATTATGGTTTTGTGTTCTGCTCCATAAGAAGAAGAAATCAAGTATTTATTTGTCCAAAATAGTTATTGGATGAATGAAATATGAATGCTCAAAGTAAGTGGGTTGAAAAGGGAAAATGTGGTTATCCCACATTGGAAGGAAAATGAACTTGTTGCTAGCATATATACTTGGGCACAATAGTAGTGTTCAAGATTATGTAGCATAGAGGCTCTCTCTCGCGCTCAGGGGGGGTGCAAATCAAGTTCCAATTTGGCTTGCGAGTTGCGTACTCGTGCCTGAGCGCGTCCTGCGGACACGAATGTAGCACCGAGTTTACCTTCCTAGACAAGCCCATCTTTTGTTAAATTTTTTATTTTGTGAATCAAAATAAATGAGCAGATTTTTGATTTGTAACAGCTGCAAGGTTTAATATCCAGCTTTATTTTCGAATTAAGCGGATGAAATAAAAATTGAGAACCCAAATTAATTGTCTTTAATTTTCGGGTTAATGGACAGATTTCAGTTTTGATCCTTGGCGTGTTGCAGCTATAAAATGGAGAGTATTCACAAACAGTTTGACACACAAACAGACAAGTCCTCCATTTATCTTTTGCTGCATATTGCTCTGCATTCTTTCTTGGCCTCCTTGCATTTCAGTAGTGGTGATACTGTTCAAGCACAGTTCAGTTCGCCGGGAAACTTAGGTGCAAAGTGCCCCGGTCTGCACGTTCTATCCTGGGAGACTAGCCTTCCAACAAGACTCAAGCACACTCGGTGAAGGGACGAATAAGTCTTAAGGAGACATTGACTAACATTGGGCTCGTGCAAACAACAACTTAATTATTCCTTTTGTATTTCCAGTTTATGGTTCTATTTTATTACTCCCTCCGTCCCTATTTACCTTACAAAAACGAGGCTTTGCACAAAAATTAAGAAAATGATTGTAAAGCTGATGTGTTGTGAGTGTAGATAGTTGAGTGGGAGAGAGAAAGTGGGTAGAGAAAAGTAAGTGGATAGTTGTTGTGAGTATGACAAGTGGGTCCCACTATTTAAAAAATGTTTAAAAGTTTCCTTTTTGGGATTTTGTAATGTAAATAGGGACACCCAAAATGGCAATTTTTGTAAGGTAAATAGGGACGGAGGGAGTATTCTGTAATTGTTCTTTTCTGTTGTAACCGCTAACAGGCATGTTGTATTTACACATTTAAGCTCAAATTATGAAAAATAAAAAATAAAAATATTTGAGTTGAGATAATAAAAAATAACGAAATGAAAAAATCAATTTGAGCCATGTAGGCATTTTTATATTTTTATATAAGATTGCTTAATCAAAGGTAATGTGACACATTGATTCTCAGTGCCAATAAGTGGACCAAATTCTTTCCAGAGAAGCTTTGCAATGTGCTTATGAATCTGATTCCAAATATTTTATTTGCACTTTACCTTTTGTTTTGTGTTTCCCTAGGAGCAACTATGGGGAGTTATAATTACAAAATGGGTTAATTTCAGTTTTCGTTTTGTGGTTTCGTTAATTTTAGTACCGGTCATTTATCTTTATAAATCAATGCTAGGGGCACAAAATAAAGTCACAAAATCTTGCTCACAACATGAGGTGGCGATATTTTATTAGTTGCATCGATAATGGACCCGCCACACTTTAATTTAAAACACTAATAAAATCTTAACACCTAGGATTTTGTGAGCAAGTTTTTGTGATTTTTTGTGCCCCTAGTATTATTCATCTTTACATGCTTCATTTTCAGTTATAAATATCAAATATTGACTGGAGACTGTTGTTGTGAGTTGCCACTACAACTACAGCGCAAAGCAAGGTATAGTCATCCGCTCTCCACGTCTATTTTCTCTCTCTTTGTGATCTTGAGATTGATTTGGCAAATTATTAGTTTCATTGAGATAAAAAAGCATCTTGTCCGTTGAGGACGGAGAGCCAAATCTAGGCCGTGATTGCAGCTCGCTAACACAAATCAATGTTGGACCAGTTCCATTTCTAAAAATAAAGTTTCATGTCTAAAAATAACCAAAGGTCAATATATATCCCGAAACATGTTAGACTAGTGAGGTATGAATACTCTAATGCATTCTAGAATAGATACTACTCCCTCCGGCCCATTTATAATTTATATTGGCAACATTTGATTTTTTCGGTCTAACACAAGTAAAATTTGAACTACACAAGTTTAGATTCTTTTGTTTTGTAAGAGTTTGAAAATATTGAAGATATTATAAAAGTTCAAAGTAGGACCCACAACTTTAACAGCATTAAGCTGAGAGGTGCAGGTCACCTACGAATACGAACATAATACACGCACGACCAGATGGCCACCCATAGGCCACAGCCACCACACATAATTCCATTCCAGTTGACCTTTTCCCCTTTCACCAATTCTCATCAATAATATTGATGTAGTTTTGACTAAAAAAAATAATATTGATGTACACATGCAAAACATAACTAAAATTGAAAGAAAAGTCCACCTCATTATCTCCATAATTAACCTCCCACCAACTTTATTATACGGTCTAAAATATCTATCACTTTTAAACTAAACTTTTTATTTAAAATAAATGTCGTTTTGGGTTCAAATTACTATCTTATCTTTACATTGGAAATTATTGTTTTTAATTGATTGTGTTTGTTGTGAGAAGAAATGTAAGTGAAAGTGATAATAAATAAGGGTAAATTCAGTACTTTATTCATTAAACTAGAGTAATAATTGCATTTCCTAAAACTTGTGAAAAGCGCTAAAGTAGCCGTTATTATAGATCGGAGAGAGTATGTCCACTACAATAAGTGTCATATTTCTAAATAAAGACTTTAGTTCATTTTGCTTTGGTACAAATAAGATACAAACGAGTCAAAATTCCTTAAAAACATTGACCTTTTCCCCTTTACCAATTCTCATCAATAATGTACACATACAACGCATAACTAAAATTGAAAGAAAGTTCCACCTCATTATCTCTATAATTAACCTCGCACCAACTTAATTATATGTCCGCCACAATAAGTGTCATATTTCTAAATAACAAATAGAGTTAGTTCATTTTGCTATGGTACAAATAAGATACAAGCGAGTCAAAATTCCTTAGAAAGTCAACTGCGACACTTATTATTGTGGGACCCGTAGAGTAATAACATGGTGAAAGCTTAAAAGGGAAGTGCTATAAGCCTATAATTAATCAAAATGATTAAGCTCTAGCAATGTACTGAGATCATTAGAGCGAATTTATTGAACCAAGTAGAGATCAAATGACTATCAAGTCATTATGGGCTCCTGCAATGGGACACAAATTATTTACAAGTACCAAAAAATGCAATAGAACTGGGAAATTATTATCTAGTACTAGAAACGAACCGAGAATTTCTAATATCCAAAATGTACCAGTTGACAAACAACGAGAATTTGAACGCATTTTCACAGACATACGATTGTTAAAGGGATACATTAGAGAACAATGGTTACCTCAATGCCCATTTCATACCGTATATGAGTAAGAACATTCAACATAGATTGATATGATCAGCTACTTTACAACATTGAAAGTAGCACGGATGTTGGATATCATCACTGGGACAGCTCCCTTTTCATCGTATTCTGAAAAGTCTCCTCCAGACAAATCGATCCCATCAAATTTAGTCCCCTCAAGCTGAAAAACACAGACAGGGGTATAAGCTATACAGATAAAATATATCTGGAACAGATTGGATATATCAACTTAAAAAGTGAATTCCAAAGATTGTCCCATACTCTCTCAGTCCAAATGTAATACTCCCTCCGTCCCGGAAAGATAGTCTCAATGAGACTTTTTGTGGTCAACACAAGTGAACTTTGATGAAAAAAAATTCTAAAAATTGCTATTGATAAATCGTTTTAATGATTTATCAATTACAATTTTGAGAATTTCATTAGGATGGCTAGATTGACATTAATATGTGGTTCAAGTTTACTTGGGTTGACCATTAAAATGAGACTATCTTTTCGGTATGGAGGGAGTACAAATAAAAATAGACTCATTTGTCAGGTCAAACCTTGTAAGGATGTAGCTTTAGTTGCTTTGTACGTTCTTTAATTTAAACCGAAATTCGTATCTTTTTTAGAAATGGGACTGTTTTGTGAAGCAACTAATACCACAGTGCAAAACATCCACAAAGGTGAGTATTGAGTTCAGTTCAGGTGCAGATCCATGTGAAGGTATAGGCTAACAGGTATATTGACATGCAAGACCAAGTAAGGAGTACTAATACATTCACTAATAAAAAACCATTTTTTGAAAAAAAAAAAAAAAAAAGAAAGAAAAACCTAAAAATCATGTCACGGACGCAGGATGCCAAGTGGAACTGTGAAAATGATCGAAGACCACAACGTATCAAAGATACGAAAATAGATTTCTAAACTTCCTGTACACCTCGTTTGAGGCTTTGTATTTTGTTCCTACAAGCAGAGAATATTCTTTCAAACATACTTTGTGTTTTGCTTTTAATTCTTGATACTTTGTGGAGGAATTTGACAGAAGAGAAAGGGGCTCTTATGAAGGTCTTTCAGATCAATTACGTTATATCTTCACTTTAGTTGGCTGGGGAGCGGAAATATAGCAAAAATGGAAAGGGGCTTTTCTGCCAAGGGATGACGTGTCAAAATTCAATTATATTGGATTGGCTTCTAAGGAGCAATGAAGTAGGCCTTTGCTGATAGCATCAGTTGGTATTCACTAATTTCAAACCTCTTCGCACAAGACTTTCAAGTCTTTTTTTTTTCAAAAGAACACATGATTTATCCATAATATTACACTCAACACAGTAAAATATTGTAAGATAATGATTTTTGGGTGTATCACGAATTTTGTAATCTTGATATACATTACGCAAAATAACTGTAGACTTCTAAAAAATAACTAAGACAAAAGTATACGTAGAATAAATATCAATCACAAAACTTATGGACTCATTTCAGCTTCTAACACATGGAGGGAGGGAGGGAGGAGGAGAGAGAGAGAGAGATGCAATGGGGTAACAATTTTAAGGAACTTACAGGAGAAAAAGAAACAAATATAACGGGAACATGGCAATCTAGGTAATATTACTTGGGTGTAAGTGCATAAGGTTGTCATTATGTCGCAGATATGGAGACCTGATTCTTCACCAAAAAAGACAGTGCCACAATAAGCAGCACTCCTCCCCCACCCATAGACAAATGTAAATTTTGTATTTAAGGGAAAAATTGAAGCTAAAATTGTCTAGTGAATATTGACTCGTTAAGCTCTTTATTAATCCACATTTCCTAAAGATATCAGCAAGATAATTTTCCATATATTTATCCCCAACAGATTGTCATAGAACTCCCCTGTCCTGCTTCTATCAGGCAAGGCAACAAACAAAACATCCGGAGACTTGATTAAAATCAGCAGTTTCTTAACCCAAACCTGTTTTCATCAAAAGACTGCTTATTTAGGGATATCCTGAAACATTATTATGTGCAGAAAGTATAGAAGATCCTAGTGTACATGTATGCTATGATATGCTCGGACTCGGGTACGAGTGTCAGACACGGGATACGGATCCAAGTGTCGAATATTAATAAGATTTTAGAACAATATTAGTGTAAAATAGCCACACCCATACCCACACCCACACCCATGTAGTGTCGACATGGGTACGGCGGGGTAAATTGGAGAGACCGAGCATCACAGCATGTATGAGGGACGAAGAAATTTGATTATCCTTTGTTAGGTTGGACAGAATAGTTGGAGAAGGGAAAAGAGGATGGGTGATATTTCAATTCTCGCCCACTATTTGTCATCCTGAGAGAAATGAAAGGCATAGACCATTTTAATACTGAGCTAAAGCTACCATAGTCCAATATACAAACTCATTATACACAACACAAAACATACAAAATCCTCCCCCTCCCCCCCCCCCCCATTTTTTTTTGATCCATCTCCTCCTTACTCAACTAAACAACATAACTAAAAGAAGCTGCTTCCCACTTTCCATCATCCCTATTGCATATAACAACCCACAAGGAGAATTCAAATGCTGCTGCCTTCTTTGACTAATGTGAATTTTGTGGAAATTATCTCAATTGGTATTACTGATGATAGCTTCAAACCTCTTCGCACAAGACTCGGGAGGTCATTTTTCCCTAAAGAATACATGATTTACCCACGACAATGTATTGTAAGATAATGTATTTTTGGTGTACCACGCATTTGTAAATTCCTTTCTTCCGGATGTAAATTGCCTTAAAAAGACTGTAAATTTTTCAAATAAACACGACCAAGCATAAAGTCAACTACAAAACTTACGAGCTCAATTTCAGTTTCTGATATACTGGGGGGGGGGGGACATGTAACGGGTAAGAACTTTGAGGAACATACAAGAGAAAGAGAGACCAAATTTGACGGGAACGTGGCTATCTACTTACTGTTTCTTAGGAGGAAGTGCTTTTGGTTACAACGTGATGGCATAACCCTCAATGCACACATCAACGGGCCTTCATCATATTTTTTGTCAATTACCAATTAGGTTTTTTTCCTGAAGCATGTGAATGTTTTCATTTCAGAAATATCTCCATTTTGTACGATGTAGACATCTACAAGATTGTCACGGTGTCACATATATGAAGACTTGATTCTTCACCAACATCAAAAAATGCCACCATAAGCAGCACTCCCCCCCCCCCCCCCCAAAAAAAACAACAACACATATAAATGGTGAATTTAAGGCAAATATGAAACTAAAATTGTCGTGTGAATAAATATTCGTCAATATTTACTTCCAATAGTTCTTTACTAACCGACATATCCCAAGGAAATCAGAAAGCTTATTTCCCATATATTTGTGCCCAATAGTTCAACACCCCCCCCCCCCCCCCCAAAAAAAAAAAAAAAAATTGTTCCTCTGCTGTCATCAGGCAAGCCAACATACAAAACATCCAGGGAGGCAGGGACTTGATTATAACCTACAGTTTCTCAACCAGTTTCCATACTGCTCATTTATGGGATATCCTAATACGCGATTAAGCGCAGAACGTTTTATAAGATCCTAGTGAACCATTTCTCGACATGTAAGGGACGAAGAAATTTTGAATTATCAGCTATCACATGAATATAGTTAGAGATATACTTGGAGTAGAGCACGAATGGTCAGGATTGAAAGATGGAGGACAGTGAGATTTCCCTTTGGGAGGGGGAAGGGAAATAGGATGGCTAAGAATTCCATCCTATTTTTGCTATTTCTCGTCCTCAAAGAAACGTAGGAGAGTGGAAGGAAGATATAACTAAATCATAGACAACTGAACTACTACTAAGCTACATAGTCCAATATCCGAACTCACTAATTAAAACATTAGATACTAACCCAAAACTGAACAAGAGGACTGGTTTGACAACTAGGCTACCAACCCCAGCTCGAATCTTCATTAATTTGTGGTGTGTAAGATATCTTTCTCACCACATGTAGTTTTTATATTAGGTAAAACATTTAATTCCTCTAAATAAACCACTATTACTAAAATAGGTACATTCGAATTTTCATCTACTATATGATCCGTATCAGTCACATGATCAAACGCAGGACAAGGTCTATTTCACACTTTAAATAATAAGTCACTTATGTTTCCTCTACACTCAAGCTTCAAAACCCCATCGGTAACTTGAAGATCCACCATGTAACTGTGGGCGATAATGTGACAATTTCCAAGTATTTCCCAATCCCTGGCATAACAATGAGATAGACGCGAAGCACTATACTAAATTGATTGATGATCAAAAGAAAAGACAGAGAAGTAACTGAGGCTACTAAAGGACTTAAGGATACAAATCCTAACAGACACAAGTCTACTTCCTTGCTTCCATGATTGGAAGCAATTGACCTTCCAATCAGAGAGATGGTGCGTGATTGGTTATCACGGCCAAAGAAGAATTTGACTCGATGATGGTAAACCAGATGTAACTAGTTCCAACATGAGAGATTTTCACTCAAAACTGTTTTTTTACATCCACACAGTTACTAAATAACAGTTAATCATAACGCAACAAACCTTTTTTTTTTTTAACTCAACAATACTAGGTCTCCAAAAGAAAGCCAGAACATAATGCAAGCAGATACTTACAGATTGAGCTTTCCATCCACCGTCAAAAGCAAAATCCACAGGCTCATAACCCCTGCAGTCAAATAGCATTATTGGGGCATATTTCCCCGACTCTGCAAGCTCCTGCGTGAGTGGACGGCCTCTGCCAGTGATCATAGTTACAGATCCTTCCCTTCTACAAAACTTACACTGAAATGGAAGAAAAGTACGCTCAAATGCCAAGAAACAAGATCTAACTTCCAGAATAAGCAAAGACGTGACAAATTGGATTTCAAAAATGATCCTCCGTCCCGGTTTAAGGTTCTCAGTTTGACTTTGCATGTTTATTAAGAAACTAATGAAAAACCAATGAAAATGGGTCAACAAAAGCAGGGAACTAAGGATATAATTGTCCAAAACAATCATAAAGCAAGTGGGTGAAAAATAAGTTAGGTAAGTAACAGTGTTTTTTGTAATTAAATGAACTTTACGAGGACAAGATCGTCCAAAACACTATTCATACTTTGTCATTCATGGAATAAAACAACTACGAACCTTAAACTGGGATAGACAAAAACGGAAAGTAGGAACCTTAAACTGGGACGAAGTGAGTAATATAAAACGAAGACATGAGAAATCAACATTATCGCGTTATCAACCTCACCTTTTGAAGAAGATTAGTAGTACCCTTTGTGATGGGAACTGATTCATTCAAGCTCACACAAGTCTCCTTCTCAGTCACCTCCCCACAATTCTCACACTTCAACTACAGAACAAGAAGTTACATAAATTAAGCACAAGCATTAAGATGTCCGCCAGCAGAATATCCTAGACTTCAAGATATATTTATTTTATTAGAAACTAGATAACCAGAAAATTTAGTCGCAGAACAAAATTACAAGGACGCTAATAAACCAGCAAAAAAGCAACTTATCAGACTTCAAATAAAAGGACAAAAGCTAGTAGTTCACATACTAATTACAATAAAGCATACTCTTGTGAGTCGGTTGATACGAAAAATATGCCTCTCAAAATAACAATCATGATTCAAAACTTAATAAAAATGGGAAAGGAAAAATTTCCCAAAAGTCCTATAAACAAAAGGTAATTTGTAATAAGGACAAACATTTTAATTTATTTTTAAAAGTCTATAAATTGAGATTTTATTGCTCAAAAGCCCACATTAATTATGTAAACCCGAAAATACCCTCCCCACCCAAACCCTAAATACGCTGAACCCAACCTCATACCTTCCCTCTTCCCCGGCGAAGTCGCATCTCTCAACCGTCTCCCTCTCCCTCCGGCGCCGGCGACGGTGCCTTACCTCTCCCCTCCCATTCCCGTCTTTCCTCTCCCAGCACACAGACATCCAATTTGTGAAATACCTATAAACAAGAACCCAATTGAAGAAATTGAAAAGGTTTCAAACCCTAGATTTCAATTTTGTCAAAGAGGTAAAAGAATATGAAGAAGCAATTCGGAATTGAAATGCAAAAAAACAGAGGATTATGAGAATTTAAAAAATGAGACTGCTGAAATTGAAACAGTTCAAATGGAAGTTTTACAAAAACCCAATTAAATAAAAAAAAAAAACTTCAATACCCAGATAAGAATTCCGTCAGCTAGTCCAAAAAAAAAAAAAAGAAACCAAGACTCAAATATTAAATCTGGGTTTGATTTTTCAACAAGGAAAAAGCAAGAAAACTTGAAATGTGAATAGACCCATCTCATATATATGAAGAAAACTGGAAAGAAAAAAATGATTTGGTGAGAGCGAGCGAGCGGCCGAAACTCAAGAACAGAAAAAGGGAGAGAATCCAAGTTTGCTAGTTGAATTTGTTCTTTGTTGTTGTTGTTGGAAGAAGGTCTGTAGAAGCAGGTGAAAAAGGAGAGGGACTTTGTGGGGGGTGTGATTTTGAGAATGAAAATGGAGGAGAGGTTTTTTTTTTTTTTTTTCAACTTCCCGTTGCTTCCACTCTAACCAACCTCCGCCCCCTGTTTCTTCCACTAACTTCCACTACTTCACTTGGCTCCCCCCCTTTCTCTACTCTACCATTTAGCACTTGTGGGTTTTATTATTACTCCCTCCGTCCCGGACTAAGGTTCTTAGTTTAACTTTACACGGAGATTAAGAAAAAATAAATGTTGTGAGTATGAAAAGTGAAGTAGGAGAAAGTAGGAGAGAAAGTGGGTAAAAAGTTTTTGTTGTGAGAATGACAAGTGGGTCCCATTGTCCATTTTAGATAATAAAGTAACTAAGAACCTTAGTTTGGGACAAACCAAAAAAGAAAGTAAGAACCTTAGTCTGGGACGGAGGGAGTATTTTTTTATAGGTCTGAGACATGACTCAGTGTTTTGACAGGACTGTGACGTTTATCTCAGTATTTTTGTAAGTCTGCGATATGTCTCTCAGTGTTTTTATAGGTCTACGATATGTCTCTCAGTGTTTTTATAGGTCTGCAACATGAATGTCAGTATTTTTATAAGTATGTGACATGTCTCTCAATATTTTTATAAGTCTGCCGCTATGTGATATGGTTCTCAGTGTTTTTATAGGTATGTGCATGGCTCAGTGTTTTTATAGGTCTTCGACATGCCTTTCAGTGTTTCTACAGGTCTGAGATATGTTTATTAGTGTTTTTATAGGTCTGTGATATGGCTCTCAGTGTTTTTTAGGTCTTTGATATGGCTCTCAGTATTTTTATAGGTCTCTTACATGGGTCTCAATGTTTTGATAGGCCTGTGACATGACTCTCAGTGCTTTTATAGGTTTGTGATATGGCTCTCAGTATTTTTATAGGTCTTTGATATGGCTCTCAGTGTTTTATAGGTATGTGATATGGCTCTCGGTATTTTTATAGGTCTCTGACATGGGTCTCAATGTTTTGATAGGTCTGTGGCATGACTCTCAGTGTTTTTATAGGTATGTGAAATGGCTCTCAATGTATTTATAGGTATGTGACATATCTCTCAGTGTTATTATAGGTCTAAGACATGACTCTCAGTGTTTTTATAGGTCAGTGACATGCCTCTCATTGTTTTTATAGGTCTGTGATATGGCTCTCAGTATTTTTATAGGTCTCTGACATGGGTCTCAATGTTTTGATAGGTCTGTGACATGACTCTCAGTGTTTTTATAGGTCTGTGATATGGCTCTCAGTGTTTTTATAGGTCTTTGATATGGCTCTCAGTGTTTTTATAGGTATGTGATATGGCTCTCAGTATTTTTATAGGTCTCTAACATGGGTCTCAATGTTTTGATAGGTCTGTGACATGACTCTCAGTGTTTTTATTGGTCTGCGACATGGCTCTCATTGTTTTTATGGATATGTGACATGTCTCTCAGTATTTCTATAGGTATATGACGTGGTTCTAAGTGTTTCTATAGATCTGAGATACGTTTCTCAGTGTTTTTATAGGCTTGAGACACTTGTCTCAGTGTTTTTATAGGTTTGTGACATGGCTCTCAGTGTTTTTATAGGTATGTGACACGTCTCTCAGGGTTTTTATAGGTCTGAGACATGACTCTCGGTGTTTTTATGTCTTTGACATGTATCTCAGTGTTTTTATAGGTCTGCGACATGGCTCTCAGTGTTTTTATAGGTATGGGACATGTCTCTCAGTGTTTTTATAGGTCTGCGACATATCTCTTAGTGTTTTTATAGGTCTACGACATGACTCTAGTGTTTTTATAAGTATGAGACATGTCTCTCAGTGTTTTTAAAGGTCTGCGACATGTCTCTCAGTGTTTTTTATAGGTCTACGACATGATTGACAGTGTTTTTATAGGTATGTAGCATGACTCTTAGTGTTTTATAGGCATGAGACATGTCTCTCACTGTTTTTATAGGTTTGTGACATGACTCTCAGTGTTTTTATGGGTTTGGGACATGGTCTCAGTGTTTTTATAGGTATGTGATATATTTCTAAGTGTTTTTATGGGTATGTGATATGGTTCTAAGTGTTTTTGTAGGTATGGTGATATGGTTCTAAGTGTTTTTATTGGTATGTGATATGGTTCTGAGTGTTTTTATAGGTCTGTAATATGGTTCCGAGTGTTTTTATAGGTATGTGATATGATTCTAAGTGTTTTTATTGGTATGTGATATGGTTCTAAGTGTTTTTATAGTCTGTGATATGTCTCTAATTGTTTTTATAAGTATGTGTGATATGGCTCTCAATGTTTTTATAGGTCTATGGTATGACTTTCAGTGTTTTTATAGGTCTACGGTATGACTTTCAGTGTTTTTTATAGGTCTGAGGCATGACTCTCCGTGTTTCTATGAGTCTGAGGCATGAATCTCAGAGCGGGATGAAAATATCCTGAAAATATGGCCTGGAAAGGGTGAGCACCCTTATAAGGGGTAGTTAGGGTATTCTTGGCTATTTTTGTCCCTTGGTTTTTGAGCAATTAGAAAATATTGTGTCTTCTTTAGAAATAAAAGTTAGAATGAAGGGCTTTTAAGAAAATGTCCCAATGGAAATCACCATTAGCTATGTTTCAGCTACAACACTCTATCGTTGTTGTGTTTTTTTTTTTTCCCTTCGTTTCTCAGGTGTTCCAGGCTTCTCTTAACTTCAAGAGTGAAGCAAGGACCTCCTATCCCATGGTTGCATACCAAAATTCATTACTGATATGATATACTTATAACCACCTTCAATCAATATGAGAAACTAATAGAAGGGGAAAAACATGACTTTTGGTTAAAAAAAAAAATGGAACGAAGAACGGTAACAGTACCACAAACTGGACTAAACTTCAATAAAACTGACAGTAAGATGTGTAAGAATCCGGACTGCAAAATATAAGGTGAAGTGGGTAAAATTCACAAAAAAATTAACCTTACTCCTGATACAGCTATACCAAAGACACGCACACAAAAAATAACTAAAACATAATGATGAACTAATGCAGCAGAAAACACAGTCACCGTATCAATGGAGGGACGAAGTACACAAACATATGAAGATGTCAATTTTGAGGTACAAACAGCTTTGAGATATACATCCTCCGTCCGAGCAGATGCGAGACTGCCTAAAATGAAATGTTTTAATTTTTTTATATTCATCATTTAACCCCACCATTCTCTCTCTCTTCATATTCCACCCTCAATTTATTCAACCACACTACTATTTACCCCACTTCATTCTCTCTCTTCATTTCTACCTCACATATATTACCTTTCTTTCTAATTATTTGCTCATTCCTCTAGTCCTACTTGTGCTGGGACGGAAGGAGTATATGCAAAGTATGAACCAATTCTAGGCATTATCAATTTTTACATGAATTCCACGTTAAAAAGAAGCCAAATACAAAGGAATATCAAAATACTAGTAGTACACTTAAGGTGAAAATACTAAAACGTACTCCTGTGCTGGAGAGTCAATTTTCCCGAAGAAAAATAAATTTTTTTACTGGAAGAATGCGTTCTCTAAATTTAACCATACATGCTGTGGTTTTCTAACTATTGGAAATAAGTTATGATATGAAAGGGAAATC